>APFE030917731.1:11629-69531 GCA_000404065.3 Pinus taeda
TAATAATATTATTAAATTAATAAAATTCAAATTCTCAATAATAACTCAATAAAAAATTAATAAGATTAATAATATTAATAATATTAATAATATGAATATAAGAATTTAATCATTAATGATTAAAGGAATGCACTGAAAGATTCCAACAATTCTATTGCTCCGTTGACCTTCCATTACCAAGGAATAATCACAAACTTTGTTTTTAGGAAGATTAACTCCCTCGACTCTAGCAAAGACAATATTGACTGAAAGGTGTATAGAAGACCTTGTGCTCGTGTATTGACTCTTTGAACATGAAAGGGTTGAAATTAGCTTAGAATTCAAAAGCCCTCTCTTGACATCAAATTGAATCGTTCTTTTTCTTCAATCCTCACTGAGCATTCAAATAAGAATAAACATCACATTTGTAGTAAAGATTCTAGTATCTTTGCTAAAATTGGTCACTACTATGGTAGAAAGTTCATGGAAGCCATTCACATTGAGAAGCAATTTAATAAGAAAAAAAAAATGATGGTGGAAGAATTCTTATGTGATATCTTTTTTCTATTTTAACTTTTTATCTTAAGTGTTTTCCTTTTTTCTTTCTTCCCTTTTTTATATTATTATAAATAATTTTTGATGTTTTGTTTTAATTTAATTTTAATTTATTATTATTATTATAATATGAGTTAATATTACTAAATTATTAATATTTATACTATTATATTTAAATAATTAATATTTTAACCTTTTTATTGAATTATTAATGGTTTTTGGATTTTACTAATTTAGTAGTGCTATTAAATCAACTAATTTATTCAGTTTAATTTGTAATAAATTTAGTGAAAAAAATGTTTTATTGATATTATTAGCTAACCTACATGTATCTTAACTCTGAATCTACTATGGGTGGAGAGGATCAAACCTCTTGAGATACAAATATATTTTAGAGTAAAAAGAGATTTGATCCTTCTCAGTGCTTGGTAGATCCAAAGTTAAAATGGATCTAGGCTAGTATAATATATATCTAGTTCGATATCCTTATATATATATATATATATATATTATATGGGTGGACATGAAATAATTTATTTATATTCACTTTTTTGACATTTACATTTAATTATTTTTATTATTAAGAGTTTCCAAATAGTATCATATCAAAATCCATTATTAAATATTAAAAAGAAGTATTAAATATCCTTCATGCACTTGAATAATTCTTTTAATATTTAATATGGATTTGATAATTACTATTGGAAACTCTTAATAATAAAATAATTAAATGTAATATGGAAAAAGTGAATTATAAATAAATTATTCAAGTTCCAACCCCCCCCCCCCCCCCCCCCCCCCCCCCCCCCCCCCCCCTCTCCACAACATACATTATATATATTTTCAATGTCAACTTGATATATATTATACTAGCCTAGATCCATTTTAACTTTGGAACTACCAAGCACTGAGAAGGATCAAATCTACTTTCTAATTCAATGTATGAGGGATATTTATAATTCTTTTAATACTTAATATGGATTTGATATATACTATTTGGAAACTCTTAATAATAAAAATAATTAAATGTAATGCGAAAGAAGTGAATTATAAATAAATTATTTGAGTGTCAACCACATATAATCTTTCTCTCTATATATGTTTCATGTTAAAATCTTTTACTCAAAGTGGGCATTGAACTATTTTACTTATATCCTAAGTTAACTTTTCTTTGTTATTGATAATTTTAAAAGCTTATATGGAAAGTCAAAATATAACTTTGTTATTGATAATTTTAAAATTTGTATATCGACTCTATATTAGAAATAAAATAAATTACACATTTCTCTAGTTATGGAAAGTCAAAATATAAGAATTTTTTTAATTTGAATTACATTACTTTTCTCTATATAAAGCATATATAAAATAATGTTATTTAATATGGATATTTAAATATTTTATGAAATAATTTTGGTTATTAATATATTTTTGTTTTAAATATCACATGTACACTAAATGTAGTGAATTATACATCATGTAATGTCAATAATACTATTTCATGTCATCTCTATATTTAGTAATAATACTATTTCATGTCATCTCCATATTAAGTAGTAATTTCCAAAAAAAAATACATTTCTTCCTCATAGTAAAAAGTGAATTAATTTTTTACTCATCTCCATATTAAGTAGTAAAGAAATTACATTTCTTCTTCGTACTAAAAGGTAAATTATTTTAATTTACTTTCCGTCACTTTATATCTATATATAATGTTATGTAAAAATAAATGTGTAAATTGAACTATTTTAATTATTACTATTTTTAATTTGTTAATTTAAACTATTACTTTAATATTTTTACATGTAACGTTATGTGGCAACATCTCTCCCATAATAGGTTGTAGAGAACCTCTCACCACAACAATAATTATACGAGCCTAGATCCATCTTAATACCAGATCTATCAAGCGCTGAGAGGGATCAAATCTCTTGAGGTGCAAACTTATTTTTTGAGTGCAAAACTTGAGGAAAGGTTTGCACCTCAAGAGATTTGATCCTTGTCTCTTGATAGGTCCGGCATTAAGATGGATCTAGGATGGTTTTAGTCATGTGTGGTCATACAAAATTTGTTGAACATCTAATTATTTTCATAAATTTAAATATACTAAATATGTCTAAGATTATGTAAAATTTTCTTAGTTACCTGTTGAGATGAGAGAGACTGTTAGTAAATTGAATGATGAAAAATGATGAAATACAAATTTTGAGTGCAAAGTGTCGATGTAACAATTTTGATAGATAGAAAATGTGAATACTAAGAATATAACCAATTACAAACAATCTTCATTGCAATCAGTTTGAAAGTATTTTTTTCAATTTTCTCCAAGCCAATCATTGTGACTTATGGAGTGTTAAACCCCAAATAATTTTCAATGGTAGTTATTTTATATTACGCATTTGAATGCAAAGTAATTAACAATGTTAATGATGGAAAAAGGGAATAATAATAATGTACTCAATTATAAATTCAAATAATAAAGCATTTTATTTAGGATGAAAATTCAAGAATTTTATTTATGGTTGAATAATTTTCATATGCTTACACTAAGAGAGAGTGTGTATGTTTTGGGGGTGAGAAGGAGAGACAGGGGGAGATAGAGATATAGATGGGGGGGAAGGTAAGAAGAGAGAGACAAAGACATCGAGGGAGGAAGAGATATGGATATGGAAGAGAGAGAGAGGGAGGGGAAAGGGAGGAATGGAGAGAAAGATAGATAGATATCGAGAGAGTGTGTGTATGTTTAGGGTTGATATAGAGAAGGAGAGACCATGGGAGATAGAGATATAGATTGAGGAAGTAGAGATGTGCTTACACTGAAATCAATGCACATTATTAATCTAATTACTTTGAAATTAATGTACATCATACATCTTGCTGCATCAAATCATAAATCAACATCTACACTAAAATCAATGAATCTAGTGCAAAGAATCAAATAGGATTAGAAATCAACATCTAAACTAAAATCAATGCATCTAGTATAAGAAATAAAATAGGATTAAAATCAATATCTACACTAAAACCAATGCATCTAATGCAAGCAATCAAATATGAGTAGAAATCAACGTCTACCCTAAAATCAATGCATCTAGTGTAAGGTATAAAATATGATTAGAAATCGACCTCTACGCTAAAATCAATGCATCTAGTGCAAGAGATCAAATAAGATTAGAAATCAATATCTACACTAGAACCAATGCATCATGTGCAATCAATCAAATACGAGTAGAAATCAACATCGACACTAAAATAAATGCATGTAGTTTAAGGTATTATATAGAATTATAAATCGACATCTACACTAAAATAATTGCATATAGTGCATGTGATCAAATAATATTAGAAATCAATACATTTATTTTAGTAAAAATCTAAAATATTCATGACTTTCTAGACCTAATTTCTATGTATGTATTTATCTCTGTGAGACTCTTTCTTCTTCTAACTCTCTCCACCTTCCATTTTGTTTCTATCTCCCTCCTCCTCTCCTTCTCTTTCTTCCCCTCCCTCTCTCCCCCATCTCACTCTATCTGCCTCTCCCTAACCTTTTCTATATTTCTCTTCTTTCCTCTCTCCCCTTGCCATCTATATTTATACCTCCATCTATCTCTCCTTATTTGTCTCTCTATCTCAATCCCCTAAACATATGGCACACTCTCTCTCTCTCCCCCCCCCCCATATCTATCTAAATATTTATCTACCTCTCCCTCTTACTTTCCCTCTCTATCTCTTCCCCTTCTCCCTCTCTGTCTCTCTGTCTCTCTATCTCTCTCTCTCTAACTCTCCATCTCTTCCGTACTCCTTCTCCACCTTTCTCTCCCTATGTCTTTCTTCCCCTTCCAACTCCATCTCTCTAGAGGAACGGGTTTTCCTTGCCCCTCTTGGAAAATATGCAAGAAAAGGAGAATGATTAATAATTTCATCAATTTTTGTTCTCTCAATGCTTGCTGATGAAGGTCCTCCTTCCTCTTGTTCTATGTTCACTCGTTGTTCCATGCTCCCTTTTTCTCTTCTTGCATATGCTTATTCTAAGTTGTCCTTCTGCTTAACAGCCGACACTATCTATTATGGAGTGGTGTCGATTGCGGCCCATGTTTCCCCCAAAAGGTTCCACATTCATTTGAATAGGTGGTGTTGGTTCTTGTGTGACAACACCACCTACATTTTCAACCAGAGGTTCTTCGACTTTTTGAACAGGTGATGTTGGTTCTTGTGTGTTAGCACCACCTACATTTCTGACCAAAATTTCTTCAATTGCTTGGACATGTGGTGTTATTTCTTATGTAAAAACACCACCTACATTCTCAACCACAGGTTCTTCGACTATTTGAACAGATGGTGCCAGTTCTTGTGTGCTAACACCACCTACATTTCTAACCAGAAGTTCTTCAATTGCTTGGATAGGTAGTGTTGGTTCTTGTGTAACAAAAACACCTACATTATCAACCAAGAGTTCTTCAATTGTTTGAATAGGTGGTGATTCTCCTCTTAGATTGACATTTGATGTTGGTTCTTGTGGAGAAGTGTCGACTGCACTCTCTTCTATCTCAATTGCATCTATCTCTATTGGGCCAGCATGCGATGCTAGAACAACATTGTCTATGGCCTTTTCTTCCACTACTACATCTTCTTCCTCCTCCCCTGCAGGCAGCATACCCAAAAGTTCTTCCTCCACCAGCTCAATAATTGTGGCCAAGCCACAAAGGTTCGAGACAGAGCATGAAACACCAATAATCTAACCAACGCATGATTTGTGAGAACAACTAATGGTTGTCGAGACCATCAGGAATATTGCACCATTATGTGGAGGTTGCTCCATAGGAAGTATGGCATGTCTAAAGCATGAACCTACACATTCTGAAACAAAGGCATGTAAGGAGTTCGAAATGATACTTAAAAAATATAGAGAAATGACCTTCATAGGTAACATACCTCATAACAAAATATGCCACCTCACCTCATGGATATGCCAGAGATTTACGATCATACCCTCTTCCTTTCTAGACCGCTCTCTCCCTAGCCTGCAAAAAAAAATACAGAAACTTCAATAGAGGAGACTTTCTAGAGAACCATTTTTTACCTCCTTGTTGTAATCCACAGGCAATTGAAATATCTTCCTCCATGACACAAATATCCAACCCACGGACTCTAGAATTATTTCCTTCCAAGTTTAATGCAAATTCCACTGTGATGGCTTCATCAAATCCTTGTAGCCTCTCAAAATACACATGGCACCCTGCATCCAAGAAGATTTTCCAAACATCTGCATTGCTTCGAACCTTCTCTGTACTCTCTAGTTCGTGTTGTACAACATATCCACCCATTATGCAATGGCTCTATAACAACACTTCTAAGTAACAATAGACCGTCGAGAAGGAGTTTCAGTAGTTAGATTTGTAGAGAGAGTTGAGATAGCGATGGGGTACAGTAAGAGTGAAAACCCGGAGGATAAACATGAAATATGGAAACATTATGGCAGATAATGGATGATAATGAATGGTAATAATGGTAATTACTTCACATCATTGGAAATGGTCATTCATTAGTACAAAAATACTAACTTCAAGTCCTGATGCATATTGGTATCATGCGGAGTATGGTGAAAAATCGTGGAGTGAATGTGCTTAGCATAAGGTTTCATAAAAATAAAAATAAGTCATTATTATAGCACATTTTCATTTATTATAGTACCTCCCCCCAACTAAGGGATGATTTTCCATGGTCATATCGAGTCATGTCTCATAAATTATTAATCAAATCCACAAACTTGATCAGGGACGTACCTGGTGACTTAGCTTGATGGAGTAACAACAAGGCAGGACTAACAACATCGAAGGCACTAAGAGCACCCAAGGAGTAACAACATCGGGGGAGTAACAACACCTGAGGAGTAACAACACCACTTGAACACTTAATCAAAATCACGACGGAGTAACAACACTAGCGAATTAATAACATGAAGTGCCAAATTTCCTGATCAAATTTTGTGTAAAAGAGATATCCCTCTATCCATGAATAACAATCACTGTGATGGATAATCCTTCAATGTTCTTTGTAAGACAAGTGTTGAGACACCTTTCCTATAGCAAGAAATTCAGAAATATTTGAATACCACAGAGTGTGAGTACAAATTGTAAAAATATGTTCATCTGGAAAACTATCCTCTACAGGTGTACCTTCATCATTTGTATCCATCCTAGATAGGAAATCTGCGAGTACATTATCATTCCTTGATTGGTCTACAATGGTAATATCAAACTCTTGAATTAACAGTAACCATCTTGTAATGTGACCAGAGGTTATTGGTTTGTTCATCAGATAGCTGATAGTTGTATGATCAGTGTGTAGGAAAGTAGGATACCCTATGATATAATGTTGAAATTTATTAACAACATAAATGACAACCAAGAACTCCTTTTCAGTTACAGTATAATTTAATTTAGCAGGGGTCAAATTCTTCTCGACATAGTAAATTGCATACGTCTTCTTGTCCTCCTGCTACCACAAAACTTCCCCTACTACATTTTCAGAAGCATCAATAGAGATGTGAAATAAGAGTTTCCAGTTAGGACCACGTAATATTAGAGCCTTGCAGACTAGTTCTTTGATTTCTACAAAAGTTGCTTCATATTCATTTGTCCACACAAATTCTACATCCTTGGGTAACAATTGAAAAAGTGGGAATGCTATTTTAGAAAAAAATTCCATGAAATGCCTATAATAGCCAACATAACCAATAAAGTTTCATACCTATGTTGGTGTCTTAGGCGTAGGAAATTTTAAGATTACCTCTACCTTTGTAGGATCATCTTGAATTCCTGTAGCTAAAAGAAGGTGTCCCATCACTATCCCTTCTTTCATCATCATATGACATGTGACTGTACTTAGAGAAACATGTGTTTGCTTACACCTTTCAAGTGCTTTATCTAAGTTTCTCAAAGCTTCTGTAAAGGAATCCCCATATTGGGTAAATTTCTCGATGTCAATCTCAACACTGTAATTAACTAGATTAGAGAAAATTCCTAATATTTCCCTTTGAAAGGTAGCATGTGTGTTACAGAGGCCAAATTGAAGGACTCAATAGGCAAAGGTTCCCCAAGGGCATGTGAAGGTAGTTTTGTCTTAATCCTCATGACTTATTTGTATCTAATTCTATTTTCTAAATCCATCCAGAAAGAAGAAAAACTCCTTCCCAGCTAATGTATCAAGGATTTGGTCAAGAAAGGGTAAGGGAAAATGGTCTTTCTGAGTTGCTTTGTTTAGTTCCCTGTAATCAATGTAGATCTCGCACTTGCCACTCTTCTTAGGAACAATGACCAGTGGGGAAGCCCATTGACTCTTTGATATTGGATAAATAAAACCCAAATCTAATAGCTTCTACAATTCATCTTTGATAATGTTTTTAAGGGAAGGATTCATTCAAATTTGTGACTACCTAATAGGTCAACATTCCTCTTTAATGTATATATGATGGGTACATAAATCAGCAAGGATGCCTTTAATATCGGTATACTCCCAAGAAAAAGATTCTTTATGCTCCCGAATGACTTTTAGCAGTTGTTCGGATTGGGAGTGTGAAAGGTCACGATTAATATTCAATGTTTTCCCTGGTTCAATTTCTATCGGAACACTATTACATGGTACAATTTCAAGAATTTTTTTCTATTTCTATTTCTGGTTCAATATCTTCATGAACATTGCAACTCATGACAATTTATTACCGCTGACAGGTTGAACTAGAAACAGAGTGAGGATTCCTGAGAAAGTTGCTAATGGTGTCATCCTCTGTTTCATCTTTAAAACAGAGAGCCTTGCTAATGGTAAGAATGGGTATAATTTATTCATCTTCAGGTTTAGGCTCTTTGGTAGGTAGAGACTTTTGAATCAAGGTAAATGCAGGTTTATTTGATGAACTTGGTTCTATGGGGGGGGTAAAGGATAAGGTTCTTTGTAACTTCCCCATTGGATATTCCAATGTTTTGATAGGTCCCTATACTACTAGCGTAACGCCTTATTGTTATTAGTGCAACCCCCTTATTATATTGTTGTACACATGTAGTCCCCATATTGTTATTATTGTGCCCCATAGAAGCCCACTATTGTTATTGTTGTGCCCTTACATTATTATTGTTATGTCGGCTATGATTATATTATGACCCTTAGATTCCTATATATAGAAAGGTGGTCTTGTCATTTGCATCATCCAAGATTTTTTAATTTTTGTAATGCAAAGGAGGTTTCCCCTCAAAGAGGCTAATTTATAAGGTGTTGATATTTATTTTCTATCTTTTTGTGAGATGGTTTCATAACATTTAGTATTAGAGCTTTGGATTCTAGGGTTTCACTACTCCAAACAGGTCATCGTGGAAGTTTCAGTATAAAGTTTATTCTATGATGTTTCAGAAGCTACAAACAAAACCCATTTGAGCCGAAATTGTTCTAAACCTCAGGTCTAAATTTCAAATCTTGTATCTTTTTCAGATCCGAAGGTCAAAACAGTGACATGTGGTACATCGTACAAGTTAGCTCTACTAAAAAATTATATAATCAGGTCATCTTGGGAGATTGGGCATAACTCTTTCTTGGGGAATCCAATTTTAATCAGACTTGTGGCATTAGAAAGAGAATGCAGAGAGCTACTGGAAGTTGCAATTTCAGACCTTGAAGATATGAAATTTCAGAGATACAACAGATTCAATATCTAGCTCCTAAAATCAACAAAAAGTGATACGAGGAAGTTTGATGGCAAGGATCTAGTAAATTGGATACTACAGATGGAGCAATATTTCAATCTACATGATGTACAACTATTAAAAAAGGTAAATATTGCATATTTATACTTAGAACCAAATCAATTTGTATGTTATAAAGGGCTTTGTTCTCGTAAACCACTTGTCAACTGGTCAATTTTCACGGAGGAAATAATAGCACATTATGAGGATACAAAGAGAAACACCTTCTTTAGCCAATTGATAAATTTCAAACAAAAGGGTTGAATGACAGAGCACATTGAGGACTTCCAAAAATTGAATATAAGGGTAAGTGACATTCCAGAGAAGCAAAGGATTGATGTCTTCATATAGACTTTAAAGGATAACATTCAACATTAGGTTCGTATTTGGGAACTTGATTCATTGGAGAAGGCATTCAGGTTGGCAAGAAAAAATGAAAGCGAAATTATGGAAACAAGGAATACTACCAATCATAGCTATAAATATGGAAGTGTCTTTGCTCCTAACCATCCACAACCTACAAGGTTTACACCAAAACAATTGGAAGAAAAAAGAGAAAAAGGGCTTTGTTACAATTGTGATAGCAAATACACTAAAGGTCATAAGTGTGCTGAGAAGAAATTATTTTACATAGATTGTGAAGAGGAGGAAGAAAAGGATCAAGAAACATCAAAAGAAGAGGATATACACCACGAACCAAGCCCAAAGAAAGAAATAATTAATCTGAACATATTTTGTAAAGCATTGGAAAGAATTACCACTCCTCAAACTCTCAAGATAGAAGGACATACCAAGAAGAAAAATGTTCAAGAAGTGAAATATCAAATTGAACATCAAGAAGTGACTCCGAGCATATCTTGTAATCCATTGGCAGAAATTACCACTCCTAAAACTCTCAATATAGAAGGACATGTCAAGAAGATAAAAGTTCAAGCAATGAAAGATCACATTGAGCATCAACATCAAGTTCTCCAACTTTTAAAGCATAATGCCACTTTGGTGCAGAATTGAATGAAACAACAGGCAAATCAACATTGCAGTGAAAGAAGTTTTGATATATGTAAATGGGTATTTTTACGACTACATCCATACAAACAAATGTCCATCAAGCAAGCTATTTATGAGAAGGAAATGTTGGTAATACTACATGCACTTAATAAATGGTGACCCTACCTAATGGGAAGACATTTCAAGGTAAACGGATCATGATAGCCTTTAAATACTTTTTAGAACAAATATTATCTCTCGAATAAATAGAAAAAATGGGTCACAAATATGTTGGATGTTAGTACCATTCCATTGCCATCTTTTTCTTCTAGAAACACCATCATTTGTCTATCTTTTTCTTCCATAAACCCCTCATATCCATCGAAATTGATTAATTAATAACATTATAGTTGTTAGTTTACATTAAAGTTAATTTACGAATTTTTATGTTAAAAAATAGGAATTTTCAACAAAAAGATTACAGGATGTCATAACTTCCTCTAAATGGTTTATCATCTGAGACATGGCATGACAGGCAAGCCAAAGAAATGGATAGGAACGAGATCTAGAATGTACATGCATGGTGAAAAATTGATTCAACAGCAAATCAAAAGCTCCTGGTTATGCAGTCAATGCTGGTCAAACCCAGCCTTTTTGGTTACAAAGGCAGCAAAAAGCCATGGTTTCCCAAACCGGTTTCGTTTTGCTTTTGGAAATTGGTTTAGATTATAAAGGACCAAAAATCACTCTTTTTTAAAAGCAGAAAAATCTGCTTAATGAATGTACATTTGATTTAGATAGGAGACAAGGAGATAAAGACTATGTATTGTTTTGTTTCAAGGATAATTACGATTACGATTATTATCTCTGTGTATTGTTCCAGAACAGAACTCTTGTATGTGATTGCAATCTTTAGAACTTAATTACAGTCACCGCGTTAATCCAACAATGTTTATGCGTTAACACTCTCAATTCTTGAGGTTACTTTAGTGTGCCATTGAAGCGTGGACGAGCCCTACGCGGATTGGTATACTGTTAATTTCATTTACATATGGTTTTTGAATTTGAGTAGTGTGCACAGTGTTTAGTGTTATTTCCATGTTTATGATTTTATCGATTTGATTAGAAATTCTTGCAAATGGAATTTATCGTGATAGCTTAAAAGATTTTGATTGTTAGATGATTGAACCATATCTTGTAAGAGATTTGATCCATCGTTAGATTTTAAAGCATCTCCGTAGACTCTGTTTTCATGCATTTAAAATTCAGTGTCCTTTTGATTTTTCATGAATTCTTAAGTGTTAGCTAGACAGAGCTTTTGTGCATAGCATCCTTGTAAGAGGATTAAAATCTCAGTCTAGCAATACGTTGTACCTTTAGGACAGTTAGATAAATTAGGTGATCTGAGTGTTAAGGTGAGAGGAAACATATTTTAACCTCTTGTAAAGGAGTGTTGTAGCCTGTCACAGTAAACACTTAGTTAGGAATCCTTTTATGTCTACAGACTTTAGACACGTGCCTCTAAGTTTACCTACCTTGGTTGATAATAAATCTAGTCTAATCTAGCACCCTAGATTGGCCACTACATTTTGGCGCCATTGCCGTGGAGACGCAGTTACAGGATTTCGAAAAAAAAATCAAAATATAAAAAAAAATTAAATAAACAAAAACACAACATAGATTTTATTTTAATTGTCACTTTAGAAGTCATGTTTGCTTATGCCTAGATCTAGAGATAATAAAGGTAGATTCAAAAAAAACCCCCATCCAAAAACTAACTTACCATCAGAAGCAGAGCCTTTGGGAAAAACTAAACACACAACACCAGCTGAGGAAATAACCATACAAAAATTAGAGAATAAACACAAATCAGGCCAAAGACTTACACTTATTGAGAGACAAATCCTATTAGCACACGAATCTCAGAAGAAACATCTCCCTGGATCTTCTACAAAGAGAGAAAGTAGAAAAATAACTCAACAATCTCTAGAACAACTCTTTGGAATGAGTGACACTAAAAAAGCAATTAAATCACTAGAGGAATTTATAAAAATGGCCGAGGAAGGAGGAGGATCAACAAGAAGGCCCACTCCTAAACAACAACAAGATCAAAGAGAGGAGGAAGAGTCAACCTTTAAATTTCCTATCCACGAACCAGAAGACAATCATGATGGGGAAATAAAAATGAAAAACATACCTCCTTTTCTGTTACCAAACTTTTATGGCATGGCTTCAGAAGACCCAGATTCATTCTTGTTTTAGTTTTACATTGTATGTTGAACATATGCTTACACAGATGATGCAAATAGGCTTAGACTCTTCCCAGCAACATTAAAGGCATCAACACTAAGATGGTTCATGGGACTTGGTGAGCATGCAATAACTGATTGGGATGGCATGAGAAGAATATTCCTAAGGAAATACCAACCATATTGTAGATCAAAGGATTCTAAAGATGATATCTTTAGGATGAATCAACAAGAGGGTGAAAGTTTAGAAGAGTACTTGGAACGATTTGCTTACAATTTACAAAAATCAAAACATCGATCCATGACTCTTGATCTCATTAGAACAATATTTTTGAAGGGGATTCATTCGAGAGGAATACTTAGATGATCTTAATTTGATGGGCAAAGGTGATATTTCCACCTTACCTTTCGAAGAAATTGTTGATTTATGTGAAAAGTATTCTCTAGGATCAAAGGCCAAAATTGGAAAAGAGAACCATATCATCCAAAGCCACAAAATCTGCTTCAACAAGTGTCACACGAGCTGAAATAGGAAATTTGTTAGAGAAATTCAAAACATATATGTTGAGTACCTTAGGAACTCAAATTGACACTCTTAAAGCTAAGGAAAGACAAGAAGAGGAAGATCAAATGATGGCTATCTTTTGTCCAAAATGTCGGAAGAAACATGCCTTAAAAGATTGCCCATTAGAAAACATTCAAGTTTGTGCCTTTTGTACTGAAAATCCTGATATATTTCATTGCTCTAAAGTCAAGGTTTTGCAGAATTGTAATGTGGCAGCTAATACAGATATGGAGAATGTGTATTTCATGGGCGCAAAGAGACCATGGCAGCCAAGACCTCCACCTCAAGGTATGTTCCCAAACTAGAATTTGTAATTTCCTGCACATGATCAGATGTATGCTTAGAATTCATGGAATGTACCCAGGCCATGGCAGCACCAAAGTTACCCACAACAATAATGGATACCATCTCAACAATACTCTCAACAATATCAACCATACCCTCAACCATACCAACCATATTCGCAGCCATATCAACAATATCATCAGCCATATTTGCCATATCCTCAACCATATTAGCAATATCCTCAGCAGCAAGTTGTTTACCCACATCAACCCCAACCCACTCAACAAGCTTTGCCTGCTCCTCCACCAATAAATCCACCACAATTACAACTTCCATCTAACCCACAACCTCCTAGACCTGCTCAAATCCCTGCTCAACCTGTACCAAATCCAAATAACAGAGTAGAGAGACCAGCTTATAATGTAGATGAGGGACCCTCATATCCCACATTACCCTTGGAAAATATCAATTTGAGGTCTGGTAAGGTACTTCACAAAGAATCTCCAGCAGCTAACAAACAAGAAGAAAATGAAGAAAATGAAAAGGAAACTCCAATTCAAAGGAAACCAAATGATGATATGAAAAATAAACAAATGCAACCGTTGCATCCACCACCTTTTCCAGACAGATTGGTCCAAACAAAACTTCCAATGTCTATACCACAGTTTGATGTTTTAGATGAGCTAAAGAATGTCTATATAAAAATTCCGCTACTACAAGCCATAAAAGACATTCCCATATATACTAAAGCCATCAAAGAACTATGCCTTAAAAAGCCTACTTGGAAAAGAGTTGATCCACAGACCATTCATGTTATTGGAGATTTAGCTGGCCTTATGACAAACACCATTTCAATGGAAAAGTATGTTGATCCTGGTATTCCGAGAGTCACTACAATCATTAACAACATACATATTCCAAACACCTTAATTGACCTTCGAGCCACAATAAATGTGATGACTCTTGAAACCATGAAAACACTCTAGCTCACAAACTTGCAGCACACAACAATTGTTCTAGAACTCGCTGATAGGTCTAAAGTGATTCCTGAAGGATTTTGGAGGACATAATTGTTTCACTAGACTCTTGGGAGTATCCAGTAGA
Organism: Pinus taeda; assembly: GCA_000404065.3. Lineage (NCBI taxonomy): Eukaryota > Viridiplantae > Streptophyta > Pinopsida > Pinales > Pinaceae > Pinus > Pinus taeda. The sequence continues at coordinate 26,086 of APFE030917731.1, forward strand.
CTTTTTAGTTCTCCAGCCAAAATCCAATTTAGGAGGACACCCTATCATCCTTGGTAGACCATGGTTAGCAACTGCTGATGCATTTGTAGGATGTAGATCGAGTAATGTGATCATTTCACGAGGAACTGAAAGAAAACAACTCACTCTTTACCCATCAACACAATCACCAGCAGTAGCACACAATTTATGGCTTGATGATAAATAAAATGATAAGGCAGAATTTCAATCTGTTTTCAGCATCAACCAAATCTATGATTTTCAAGAACATAATAATGATGATTTGGTAGAATTGTTCCTTTCTCAACCTGATGTTTCCAAAGAATTGAGAAATGACCAATATCATGCTGTAGATGAACTTTTGGCACAAAATTTTGAAGAAGCATGCACCATTCATTCTTTGCAAACAACATTTCACAACATTTTTCCTATCCAATCTATCATAAACACATAGAGTAAGACCATAGAGATTAGTCCAGGAAAGACTTTAAATATTGGCACGCACCTAGACTCATCTCAGGAAGAGAAATTGATTCAATTATTGAGAAAATACTAGAAAGCATTTGCTTGAGACTACACCGATATGCACGGAATTCACCCTGAAACATGCACTCACCATATTTATACAGATAGTAATATCAAACCAGTGAGGAAACCGCAGAGATGAATGAACCCCATGCTTCAAGATATTATTAGAGAGGAATTACAAAAACTGTTGAAAGTCAATTTTATCTATCCTATCTCTGACAATCAATGGGTATCCCCATTGGTAGTAGTGCCCAAGAAAAATGGTAAGTGGAGGATTTGTGTTGACTACAGACAATTGAACAAAGCAACCCTCAAAGATTATTTCCCACTACCATTTATTGACCAGGTGCTAGACACATTAGCTGGGAAATCATCATTCTCTTTTCTTGATGATTTTAGTGGCTACAACCAGATCAGGATAGCCTTAGAGGACCAAGACAAAACCACTTTTACTTGTCCTTGGGGTACCTATGCTTATAATGTTTTTCTATTTGGACTTTGCAATGCTCCAGCTACATTTCATCGAGCTGTATTAGCTATTTTTGCTGATTTAGTTCATGATTGTGCTGAAGTTTATATGGATGATTTTTTTGTGTATGGTGATTCATTTGAGCATGCATTAACGAATCTTGAAAAAGTTTTGAAGAGATGTATTGAATCTAATCTGTCCCTGAGCAACGAAAAGTGTTTTATGATGTTAAATGAAGGGATAGTATTAGGACACTATATTTCTTCTTAAGGCATTAAAGTTGATCCATCAAAAATCCAGATCATTGTCAATTTTCCAATTCCGAAGACTCAAAAAGAGGTAAGAAGTTTTCTTGGGTATGCAAGCTATTACAGAAGATTTATTGAACATTTTAGTAGAATAGCTTTACCTTTGTTTAAGCTTCTAGCCATAGATGCACCTTTCAACTGGAATGATAATTGTCAGCAAGCATTTGAAACACTCAAAGAAAAGTTATCAACCACACCAGTATTAAAAGGACCTAACTGGAACCTACCATTTCACATCTTTACAGATGCATCTGATACTGTAGTAGGCGCCTCATTAGGCCAAAAAGAGGATTCTTGTCATTATGCCATCTATTTCATTAGTAAAAATCTAACACCTGCAGAATTAAAGTACACAGTCACAGAAAAAGAAATGCTTGCTATCATACATGCTATGAATAAATTCCGACATTATATAACTGGTTATGAGGTTTTTGTACATACTGACCATTCTACCATTAAGAATTTAATGAATAAACTAGTAACTAGTGGCAGAGTTACCAGATGGTTGTTATTATTACAAGAATTTAACATTACAGTGTCAGATAGACCAGGTAAGGAGAATCAAGTGGTAGATTTTCTTTCTAAACTACAAAATCCAGGTGAGGTTGTTCCGGTTGAAGATTCTTTTCCAAATGAAAATTTATTTGCAATTTCAATAGTGAATCCTTAGTATGTTGACTTGGCCAATTATTTGTCCATAGGAAGAACACCTCCATATTTTACTCCAAAGGAAAAGAAGAGGCTAATCAAACAAAGTGCTCGATACTCATGGTTTAATGGCGATTTATTTTACACTGGTTATGTTATTATTATCAGATGATGTGTAAGAAATGATGAAATAATTGATATTTTAAAATCTTGCCATGATGAACTGTGTGGTGGGCATTTTGCAGCTAAAAGAACAACATTCAAGATTCTTAGTCTTGGACATTACTGGCCATCTATTTTTAAGGATTCCAAGAAGTACGTGAAGAGTTGTGATAGTTGTCAAAGAATGGGTAGGCCAATAGCTACAGATGAGATGCCACTTCAGCCTCAAGTACACCTAGAGCCATTTGAAAAATGGGCTATAGATTTCATAAGACCCATCAATCCAACTTCCAAAGGTAAGAAGTACATCCTAGTATGTACTGATTACGTGACAAAATGGGCTGAAGCCAAAGCACTAGTCCAGGCAACTGAACAAACAGTGGTAAACTTCCTTTTTGAAGAAATTTTTGTAAGGTATGGAGTACCAAGGGAGATAGTGACAGATCAAGGTACTCAGTTTACTTCAAAGTTAGTTAAAGACATCACATAAAAATATCAAATCAAGCACAGAAGAAGTACACCTTACCATCCATAGGGCAATGGCTAGGTGGAATCCACAAATAAAACATTAGAAGGAATTATCACTAAGACCATAGCAATGAACAGAAAAAATTGGGAAGAGAAGCTCAAAGATGCACTCTAGGCTTATAGAATCACATGGAAGAATACTACAGGATTTACACCATATCAGTTGGTGGATGGCAAAGAGGTAATTCTTCCTATTGAGTTTCAAATACATACTTATAAGATGGCTACAGATTTTGGAATTGATCTTAATGAAGCACAACAAGAAATAATTCAGCAGTTGAACCAGCTGGATGAAATGAGGCAGCAAGTAGAGGAGACAACACTCCTAATGCAGAAACAGAGGAAGCAGTGGCATGATGCACATATCAAAAAGAAATAGTTCAATGAAGGAGACTGGGCTTTACTCTTTGACTCTAAATTCAGAGATCATAAAGCCAAATTTACCACACATTGGATGGGCCCATATGAAATAGTTCAAGTTTATGAGAATGGGTCAGTCGAGCTTGTTACCATTGATGGAGAAGGTCACCCCTTTCTTGTCAATGGCCATAGGTTGAAACTCTATCATAAGCCCATCACCAAAGAGGATTTTCTTCAAATTGTATCTCAGCAAAAGGAGGTTGAGATATTGCAGCCTTCAGCTGTAGTATCTCTACCTTAGTTCATTTCATTTCAATTTTAAAAAAGAAAAAACAATTTAAAAAATAAAAAAAAAAAATCAATAAATTAAAATAATAATAATAATAATAATGGTTTAGATGTGAAAACTAGACTCTGGCACACTCTAACCCAGAATTCTTACTTGAAAACCAATTCTTTGGCTCGTAAGAATTCCTTGTTCTTTTTGTTTACTGTTTGGTTCATCGATTCAATAATGACTTGGGGACAAGTCAAAGCTTTAGTGGGGGAGAAGCATCAACATTTTTGTTTTCCTTATCTCATCCCCTCATTGTAAATTCCCAAAGAGTTTGTTTCAGCACTTCAGTATTTCAATAAAGAAGTTGTTTTTGTCTTTGTTCTAATCAGAGGGACCTGTTTAAGCAATATGCAGTGGGACCTGTTCAGAAGACTATGTTACCAGCACCAACATTAGAGGGACCTGTTCAAAAAACATCAAAGGGACCTATTAAATACTGCTATCTCACGCTACTTCAGCAAACCTTCAACAAAGTTTCAACAAATTTCAAAGGTTGCTTATCACCAAGTCTCCATCAACACCAAAGATGAAGGAATCTGCACACACATAGCTCTTTTCCAAATTTCAAAGAAGCTGCACAAACATTTTCCAGATCTCACAGGGACCTGTTGTATCCAAATTCATCTCAGAGGGACCTGTTATGGACAGCAAAGATTAGTCATATCTGAACAAGAAAGATCATTCCTACCTATGCATGCCAACTCAACTCTTGATCAACCAATAAAGTGTAATGTATTGTTCTAATTTTTATTTTTAACATTTAAATTCTTGGATTATTTTAGGGTTAAATGTGATGACTATGACTGCTTATGATCAATTTCAAAAAACACCCTTATACCCATCACCCTTGTCATATTCCTAATTCCTATCATTTCCCAACACTCTAGTCTATCCCCATACTCCTCCTACAATTTTTTATATCTTTTATTACACCACCCTCCAAGCCTTGTTATTAACTCCTCAAACCTTACTATCGGTCCAACATTCTCCTAATCGGCCAAGTACCAATGAGCAAGGGACAGGTGGTGAACCATTGGAAAGCCAAGTGTTACACGATTTCATTCATTGTTTTTGAATCGGCCAAGTTATAACATGATCGTTCGACCCAAGTCGACTCATGCAAACAACTATCCGTTATCATACTCCAGTACTTCATACATGCTTATGACGTTCTCATGATGGTACTCATACAACCCAGTACAGCTACTCCTATGTCTTTGTAATATGAATACGCTATGTTATTATCATTATAGTGAATCGGGTCAAGTCAGTTGTTAAAGTTCCATTTCATTCTCAGTTTGTAAAAAGGGCGTTCCATACTAGTAGCTCAAACGCTGTGATTTCAGAAAAAAAAGGCCGAGAACAACAAGTGCTACGAAAGGAAAGCATAGTAATTGGGCTCACAAGTTTCCACCTTCGCCATCATTCAAGGACATGCATCCGGTCGCTGCCTAAACCATTGAAGAAGCTGACCTCGAGAATAGAGGGCGCTACCAGGTCAGTTGAGTGGAGCGGAAAACAAAGGTAGAAAATCAAGAGACCCTTGTTGAATTATCAAGCATAAACGAAGAGGGTTAAAACAGGAGTTTCTTTGTCAAAATGACTAATAGAGTAGAGCCTAATGTATTTGATAGTTCCCAGTACCATGATGACTGTATTATAATTTTAAGAGAAAAACAATGGCTACCCTTCTTGGAGAAGTTTAATGGGAGCAATGAAGAAGTAACTAAACTGTTTTCCTTTAAATTTAATGGAGCGAAATCATTGATAGGCAACTTCTCATTTAGGATTTCATAAGGCACCATAGCAAAATCCTTGGGGATCAGCCCAGAAGGAGAAAAATATTTCAAAACAAAACAATTCAAGGAAAAATCATGGACCCAATTCATTTCTAGATTTAGGGTTTCATCTGTTAACTAGAAAAAGGGTGTCCCTAGGAGCTGGCTGATGCATCCATGGGATGAAATGGTGTATATCATTCAGAAATTTGTTACGTGTGAGGGTCGTTACAACATAGTCTATTTATAACACATCAAACTCCTGTTGCATTTAAAAGGGAAATGCACCATTAGTTTACCTTATTTCCTCTTGCAGAGCTTGACTAAGATGTCAAAAACTATCCAAAAGCAAAAGGGTAATGAGGACAAAATCTTATATCATTTTGGGTTAATTAAAATTCTCATTGAATTTGAAGTGCAAAAAAACGGAAAGACATGGAAGGAATTTCTGGTTGCCAATCAAATCAAAGATGGAGAGGATGAACAAGAACAGCAAAAGCACTTAGGATTTATGCTTGACATTGATGAAGAAATCCCTGTGCGCAAGTCAAGCAATGTCCCTCCACCCAGCAGTAGTGTAAGGACGAGAAATATGAGGCAAGAAGCTGCCCAGGAAATTGCGCAAGATAAAATTTTCACTACATATACAAGAAGATCCAGGAGAGTACAAAAGACCCAGCCACAAGAAGATCAACCAGAGTCAAATGCACATGCACCGATGGACATCGAGAGAAGTGCTCATTCACAGTCTAGACCAGAAGCCGAAATGGAAGTTGAGAGCAACAACAAGCAAGGAAAAGAGTCACCACCTGCAATCAAGAAACAAATGAGGTTGGAAAAACAAATTGAAAAGTTAAAATAAGAACTGATGGAGGCCAACATGTTGGAGAAAGTCATCAAGAGGGAGAACGAAATGTTGAGAACTCAGAGTAAGAAAACCCAGTAGCAAAATGAGAAGCTTAAGGAGCAAATCAAAGAGCTCAAGGCTGAACAAACATACATTTGCAAGTGGGCAACTAAATGGTATACTAAAAAGAAAGCCCTCAAGGAGAAATACAAGAATTTGAAACATGAGCTCCACATTTAGAAGGATGCCCAAGCTCAAAAGAACATAGATGCATTGTTAAAAGCAGCAGAGGTACAAGCAGGAACAGAGTATAGAGGCAGCACATCAGGATAAGCATGAGGACATGTTAAATCATTGAGCTTGGGGGAGATGTTGGTACCATTCCATTGCCATCTTTTTCTTCTAGAAACACCATCATTTGTCTATCTTTTTCTTCCATAGACCCCTCATATCCATCGAAATTGATTAATTAATAGCATTATAGTTGTTAGTTTACATTAAAGTTAATTTATGAATATTTATGTTAAAAACTAGGAATTTTCAACAAAAAGATTACAGGATGTCATAACTTCCTGTAAATGGTTTATCATCTGACACGTGGCATGACAGGCAAGCCAAAGAAATGAATAGGAACGAGATCTGGAATGTACATGCATGGTGAAAAATCGATTCAACAGCAAATCAAAAGCTCCTGGTTATGCGGTCAATGCTGGTCAAAACCAGCCTTTTTGGTTACAAAGGCAGCAAAAAGCCATGGTTTCCCAAACTAGTTTCATTTTGCTTTTGGAAATCGGTTTAGATTAGAAAGGACCAAAAATCACTCTTTTGTAAAAGCAGAAACATCTGCTTAATGAATGTACATTCGATTTAGATAGGAGACAAGGAGATAAAGACTGTGTATTGTTTTGTTTCAAGGATAATTACGATTACGATTATTATCTCTGTGTATTGTTCCAGAATAGAACTCTTGTATGTGATTGCAATCTTTAGAACTTAATTACAGTCGCCGTGTTAATCCAACAGTGTTTATGCATTAATACTCTCATTGCTTGAGGTTACTTCAGTGTGCCATTGAAGCATGGATGGGCCCTACGCGGATTGGTATACTGTTAATTTCATTTACATAGCATTTTTGAATTTGAGTAGTGTGCATAGTGTTTAGTGTTATTTCCATGTTTATGATTTTATCGATTTGATTACAAATTCTTGCAAATGGTATTTATGGTGATAACTTAAAAGATTTGATTGTTAGATCATTGAACCATATCTTGTAAGAGATTTGATCCATCGTTAGATTTTAAAGCATCTCCATAGACTCTGTTTTCATGCATTTAAAATTCAGTGTGCTTTTGATTTTTCATGAATTCTTAAGTGTTAGATAGACAGAGATTTTGTGCATAGCATCCTTGTAACAGGATTAAAATCTCAGTCTAACAATACGTTGTACCTTTAGCAAAGTTAGATAAATTAGGTGATCTGAGTGTTAAGGTGAGAGGAAACATATTTTAACATCCTGTAAAGGAGTGTTGTAGCCTGTCACAGTAAACACTTAGTTAGGAATCCTTTTATGTATATAGACTTTAGACACGTGCCTCTAAGTTTACCTACCTTGGTTGATAATAAATCAAGTCTAATCTAGCACCCTAGATTGGCCACCACATTAGGTTATGACTTTGAAATCATCTACAAAAAAGGGAAGCAAAATATTGTTACATATGCACTCTCAATAAAGGATGAGGATGTGGAAGCATTGTTTTGTGCTCTTTATATTATCCAATCAGATTGGATAAACAAAGCAAGGGATGAATGGAAGAATGACAAAGAAGTGTGACCAGTCATTCAAAAGTTGCAAAAGATCCTAGTTCAAATAATATTTCCACAACTTGACGAGGAAGGAAAAATCATATTGGAACCTTTAGCAATCACAGAAACAAGAAATCAATAGCTACGAAATCGATCAATTTCAACGTATCTCATCAAGTGGAAGAACTTAACTACTGAATATTCCACATGGGAGGATGAGAATTTTATATGGAATCATCCAAAACTACTCAAGCACTGAGGAAAACACTTTTTGAAGGAGAGGGGCATGTTAGGTCCCTATACTACTAGTGAAAACCCTTGTTGTTATTAGTGCAACCCCCTTATCATATTGTTGTACCCATGTAGTCCCCATATTATTATTATTGTGCCCCATAGAAGCCCACTATAGTTATTGTTGTTCCCTTACATTATTATTATTATGGCAGCTCTAATTATATTATGACCCCTTAGACTCTTATATATAGAAAGGAGGTATTTTGATTTGTATCATCCAATATTTGTTCATTTGTGTAATGTAAAGAAGGTTTCCCCCTCAAATAGGCTCATTTCTAAGTCATTTATCTTTCTTTTCTATCTTTTTGTGAGCTGGTTTCATAACATGTTTCCAGATCGACACCCAATGTAAGCATCTATGGTTGTGAGCCAAGGTCTTCCTAAAATCAAAGGGTGCCCACCGGTTGGGGATTGGGTATGTAAAATCAAAAGGTGAATGGCGTATTACCATGAGTCTACCAAAATAGTGATATCTTCCAGCTTCCCTTCTGGTCTAATAGTAGGCATATTGGCCAATTCTAGGATAGTGGCAATTGGTTTAAGGTTCCAAAGACCCAGGAAAATCACGGTTGCAAAGGTTATAAAATTAATCACTGCCCCCAAATCTACTAGAAGATTTGTGATATCCACCCCATTAATCTCCACTGTCAGAATCAGATTTCGAGGATCCCCGTATTTGATAGGTATAGATTTCCCCAACATTATATCTGATAATTTACCCATGACATGAATAGTAAGTGGGTCCTTTGGTTTTCTACCAGGTTTCTTAGAACAATATTCTTTGACTATCTTAGCATAAATCAGTACATCCTTCAGGACTTTGCTTGCTCAAAGATAATGTTTCAGGATAGGGTGGACCAGTTTAACACCCTCTAGTAACAATAGTTTGTAAAGGGGTCTATTGCTTTATAGGAATCTCTGCTCGCTCATCCCCTATCGTTCTTTGTTCTAGTTCTGAGACTTCTTCATTGGTATGCTCAACAATTATAGGTGAAGTCTGAGTATTGACTGCTCGACCAGATAGAATATTTAATTCATTACATTCCACAATGGAAATACTATTTGTAGGGAGGTTGAGTGTCTCAACCTATTAAGCCCCTCTATTATTTGGATTTAGATTGTGTTGGAAAGGAAATTGAGGACGAAGAGGACGATTACTAGTGGGAGCATTAGCAGGCAGTTGTAGCTGCTGTTGTGGCATAGGTTGGAAGAATTGTCCTGAAGGAGGAAGAGGAGATCCATACCAATTCTGGGACCATGAAGAATTTGGACCAAATGGAGGATACATGGGTTGCCAGGGCATTGTATATTGGTAAGAATGTGGCCAAGAAGGTGAAAAAGTATAGAGTAATGGAAAAAAATCATCTTATTAAAATATTGAGACAAGTCTTGAGGCATACCTTGGTTCATATTCGATGGTCTTGGTTGCCATGATTTCATTAATACCATAAAATAAAGTTGTTATGTTTCTTGATTCGTTCCCTAAAATATTATCTTCAATTCAAGAAGAGACGGGAAATTTCTTATGGAATGATTCTCCTCACATATCGTACAAGTCTCCATAGAATTCAATGGACATTCCTTCAACGAGTGCTTCTTCTTATATTGGGGAAAGAAAATAGACATGGCCTTCTTTGCTTCCATCTACTTCTGCTTCAACTGCAACACGTCTAGTTGCGATGATAATGTGCTCAGGATATTTATTATCAGGTTTTCCAATAGATTCCAAATTTCAGCCTTTGTAACTGCACAATTGGATGTTTTGAGAGTTCGAATTCTTTGCCTCTGTCTCACATCCCCTCATGAACACTTGATATATAGTTCATGGATGGTATCAAATTCCTCCTTTGATATATATCCTTTCCCTAATATGTTCAATAGCTCCAGAGATTCATCCCTCAGTGCATTGAGAAAAATAATCTTCAAGATATTCTTATCCAAGTCACTGTGGCTTGATCTCTGCAAACTATATTGAAAATGTTCCACAAAATCTTCCATATTCTCGTCTTCTTTATGCATAATCTTGAAAAATTTCTTCATTTACATCTCGAGATTTGTAGTAGTCCTAATATTTCCCGAGGAAAATAGTCTTTGTATCATCCCATGTAGTAATATATTTCCCTCCCAAACCCATAAACCATCTTAATGGTGTGCCTTTCAAAGTAGTGGGAAATATATTCAATTTCTAAGCATAAAAATGTAATCATACCCCCGAAAAACAACATTGAATTCAAAAAGGAATGTGTCTGGACCCTTAGAAGTCAGACCATGGAAATTGGGTAGTGTTGTCAAAGGAATAGGCTTCATGGGTGTATCACCTCTGATATCTCCAATTGGAAATTCAATTGAAGAAGTCGCAGGAGCCATGAATATCTGCTAATACTCACTTCGAATTTCAATAGGTTCTGGCTTTGGCTGTTCTATAACAGGTGATGGAAGTTGTTTAACAACACTCCCTTGGTTAAATGGTGCCAATAATTCCCTCAAATATTCTTCCTTTGAACTTGCAATATGCAGTTCCTCAGATCCTATGCTTGCTACTTCTTCTTCCACAAATTTCACTTCTTCTATTGGAGGAGGTTATGGTTGTGAAACTAATTGTCCTCCATATCTCATATGATGTCTTACCCTAGCAGCATCTCGTTCTCTTGGATGTAAGTTTTTCTGCCCAAATCAACCCCTTTTCCTTTTGGGGGTCTCCCTCTACCCCATTTATTGGTGTCTCTATTCATATAATCAAGAAATGAAAGGGAAACATTCAAACAAATTAAAATCTCAAGACTTGGAGCAGGGTAAGAAGTTCCTTCCCCAAGACAAGAGAGTGCCCCCTAAAGAAAACAAAATAAAGTAAATAATCAAATCACATAAATCAAGGTTAAGACCTGAAACACGGTGAAAAATAAAACATCCCTTTTGAAGATGAGAGAGAAATACCTATGAAAGAAGAACAAAGAAAGCTAAAGATCCAAACTTGGAGCAAGGTGATAAAAGATTCCTTCCCTAGGATGAGAGAATAATCCTACAAAAACACAAAAAGAAAGGAACCAAACAACCAAACAATCTAATTCTCAGGACCTAGAGCAAGGTCTAAGCTTCCTTCCCCATGACGAGATATCATTCTTATGGTCAATGTTGGTTGTATTTTTGTGCCTTTGATAACCTCCCTGGCAACGATGCTAAAATGTTGGTGTCCAATTATGAATCGTGCAATTAACGCAATCCACATTTAATTGTCAACCCAAGGTTTTACCAGTTGTTTCAAGGCTATCATACAATGTATATGCAGACGACAGTTTCCCTGCCCAGCATTGAAAATTAATTATCAATTCATCAATGTGTAACAACAAATAAGATTAACAAGTAATAATTGTAACAACAATAAGAGTAACCAAAATAAGGACTCACAACAACACACTGATAAACATTCACAACAATAATAAACTCACAGAAATAAACCTAACACACATCTAATCCAGCAGCACCTAGTTAGGAGAGTGGGCCCAACTCCCTAATAAGGATTGCGACAAGATCAATGAATCATGATATGCTTAGAAGTTCAACTTGTCATTAATAAAAGAAATATTATAAGTATCCTATTACAAACTCAAAGTTAGGGTATTTCCCTTGTAACCTTAACGACTCTTAACATCGATAGCTTTCACAACCCACATCTCTACTTTATACAATTTGTCAATAATACAACTCCTAGAATTATGACACTGTCCATTCTTAAATACATGGTGGTTTTGATAATGAAACAAAATGTTAAAAGATAGCAACGTGTCAATCGAAAGGTTGATTCACCGTTGCATCCAGTATTCAAGGATAGCGCTGCCAGCTTTGATAACATCGTTCAGTGAATCACAGTCCTAGTTGTTCTCCATTTAAATCTCATAACTAACCAAATTAGCAAACCACTTAGGTAATAATCCCCTACGACTATGCTCCATTAACCAATAATCCACAAATACATGTCGAGAGGTATACTTGTGCATTTTAAGATATCGATTAACCACTATTGGCGTGAAATGGATGAAAAGAACATGGTAAAAGGGTGAGTAAAAGTATGCAAATATAGTCACCAACACCGCCTATGATATAGCTTCTAGATTGCCAAACCAAGGCAATCTAAGGAGTCAATCCAATGTATATGTTGTAAATATTTCTTTAGTTAATAGTAGAATTTGAGCTTAAAAGAAAATTAATATTAATTATTAATATTATGAACTCAATATTATTAATAATTTTCCCTTTCACCTCAATTAGTGAGTATTTCATCTTTCACCCTGATTAGTGAGTATTTCATATTATAAGGTCCATTATTATTAAATATATTTCAATTTATATGAATTTAGTTAAAAAAATACTAATATTATATATTTAGATTCATTATTAATATTAAATAATAATATTTTTAACTCAAATTATTTCCATTTAATTATTACTTCATTAGTTATTAATGATTAATTTATATCGTGTATTATTTAATAACAAATATTTATATTTCCTATTCCCTTTCTTCTAAACTGTATTTTGACAACATCATTTTTTAAATAAAAAATTAATTAATCTTTAACAATATATATTAATAAATAAATTAATAAAAGTGTTTAACTTAATAAAAATATTTGACTTTTCATATGAGTCCCATAGATTTTAGGGTTCCTCCTTGTTTTATTCTCGTCTTGATCACACTTTCATAATTCATTTGTTCTCATGATGAATCACATTTGATGATTTGAAATGTTGACACTAAAATTACCAATGTGGTGGATGTGAAAAGAAGAATATCAATTATTTTTCAAATCACCGAAGACTCAATTCTAAAATCTATTCTTATAATAATTTAAAATTAAAGTTAAACTAAATAAACTTAAATTTAATTAAATGGACTAGCATACTAATCAAATTAACATTTTAATTTACTATAAGTTAATATTTAACCTAATTAACATTAAGATACCACTTGGGATATTAATTAGGGTCAATGAAAAAAATATAGCATAATTGATGCTTAAAAGACATTTGAGAGTTACTAGAAGGGCATCATAGTGCTTGATTAGTGAGCAACGAGAGAAGAATTAGTAGATATATGAGGATACACTCAGTCTTAGTAACACCCATTTATGACAATAGTAAAATAAAAGCTTAAACCTATCACTTTATACACATGTGTGAGCAAAGAAAGAATTGACAATGTCCTAAGTTGTACTATTGAACATTGTGTATCATGAAGATATTTGACTAGTTTATAATGGTGAGGATGGAAGGGAATCATGAACAAGGAGGGTTGTCACAAGGACCACTTGCACCAAAACCATCATTTACATCACCAGAGCTAGTTCTCATCTTTTGTTCCCTAGAGGTAATTAATGAAAGATTCAGAGGGTTCCAAACAGTTGAGTTGGAAGTAGATCACCCTCCAATAGGGGTAGGTAACCTTGAAAGATCAAGGGAATCTGATGGAGGACCTCCAATCAAGGAAATTACTTGGGAGTTCAAGAAGATTAAGCTCCTAGAAATTGCTATAGGTCATGAAAACAAACACCTAGAAGCTTGGTTGGAAGAAATTTCAAGATGTTTCACACGAAGAGATTATAATTTCAATTTAAAGGCTATGGTAGCAATATTTCAAATCAAAGATAATGCCCCGAATTGCTAGGGTAACCTGAAGTGACAAGTGCAACTCATTTCCAACACTATCACTTCGGAGTTATTTAAGGAAAGGTTCGAGAAGAGGTAGATGCCAACATATTATGAAGAACAAAAGGTAGGAGCCTTCCATGATTTGGTGTAGGGAAACCACATAGTAGAGGAATATGAGATCAAGCTCATGGCTTTGGTCAAGTATGTCTCCTACATGGACACTAATAATCACTAGGCAGATTCATTTGTTTCTGGATCAAACCCTAATATTACAGAAATGGTTCAGACGTGGAAACCATCCTCACTTATGTAACCTATTGAAAACACTCACTATGTGGAAGAGCACTTGGACTTGAAAGGGGTAAACACATTTGCTTTTCCATAATAGCCAAGGTTTCCAGGGAAGGCCCCTTGGACATTCTCTATGGGAGGAATTTTGAGGCCACCAACATATAGAAACAAGGTTGTGCCTCAAATAGCGGTAAAAGGGATTTCAATGGATGCTAGTGAAGATTTTCCAGCAACTCTAGGGATTCATGCAAGTTGAGGAAAGATATTTGGAGCTGCAAGCAAAGGTAGGGGTTCTAGTGGAAGGACCTCATTTCAAAGGGCTCCAAATAATGCTATCAATGACCCTCCTTTAATAACTTGTTAGGGATGTGTGGGACCTCACTACGATTATGACTTCCTTCAGTCATAACTTGCTAACCCCTATAGTGAAGGAATGGCACCAATGGGAAGATCAAGCATTCATCATAAAATCGATGCAGCGGTTGATAACCACCAAGATAAGAAACAATCTACTATGGTGGGAACCCTAGGTATAATAAATCAAGTAAAACTTAATTTATTTTTATTATGTTACTACAAATAGTTTTATTTCACCATTTTCATTAGAAAAAGTGGGGTTGGTAGCCTATGAGCATGATGACTTTAAACAAGTCGAGATGGATTCCATGATAAGACAAGAAATAGGACCTAATTCTAACCAGTATCAGGTAAACCTCAGGGGATGTACGACTAAGTTGAAGGCATATATAACTGCACTAGGGATGTACAATGTAATCATTGGAATGGATTCACTAGAAGTTCATTAAACTTTGGTATACATTTTCAAAAGGAAAGTGATTTGTTTAGATGATGAAGGTACATCGGTTGAGATTTTTGGTATCAAGAGAGGATTATCCTTGTGATTCGTCTCAATGATAAAGGTAAACTATTAACTTAGGAAAGGTTGTAAATTATATGTGGTCAAGGCCATAAGTGACAATAAGGGACCCTCCCTATATTAGCACCCAATTTTGTCAAAACTAGACATCTAAGTAGACCATGATATGGGTCCAACAATTGGTTCCATTAAAACCGTGTCATGTGTGAGATCCCTATGGGGAAGTGACTCATAGAGATGAAATTACAACACTATTTTAATGAAAAAATTGATGTATTCATGAAGTATGAGGATTTATTGATTGGGTGGAAGGCACAAAAGTTTGAGCAACTTCTCTTTTATCATGTCCATGATATTTTTTAGGTGGAATTTCTAGTAACTAGTTTTAGAGGCACTAAGAGCACCCAAGATTTGTTTTTAGATATGAAAGGAGTATTAGTTGAAACACCCAAGATTTCTTAGTCCTATATTAATGTTACGACCATAGAATTATATATTTTTGGGTAAAGAGCACTCTAAAATAACATGTCTTGAGGTTTATAATGAAGCAATGATAAAAAAAAATTCTAGCATGGGAATCAATAACTCATTCGAATGAACTGAAAGTTTTGTAGGTGGAAGAATAGTTTATAAAGTACCTCTGGTTGAGCTTATTAAAACTAATCCCAAACAAATAATGTCACTGGAGGAAAAGTTGTCTATTTCATCTTTAAGAAAATAACATAAAATCCTATATAAAAAAGTGTTCAAGAATAAAATTAATAAGGATAAAGACCTAAAGGAAGAAGTTAGCATAAAGTTAATTGAATCCAAATAACTAATAGTGGGTGAATTATATAACAGTGATAAAGGACAATAATAGTAATGAAACGTAGCAAAATAAAATAAACAATGAGGAAGGCACCTTGTTATGACTAAAAGAACTTGAGAGTTTTTGAGAAAAGAGGAAAGGAAGTTGATTAAAGGTATGAGGGTTAATGTGGCAAGAGTTTAATTAAGAGAATTGTCTAAATTTTCTACGCTTATGTCATGTTTCAACTATATTTGTTAATGGGCTTTGATCAAAAACTTGTTAAGGATTTTTGGAGAAAACAAATTTAAGTTGTGAAATCTATATAGACTAGAAGTTGATAGAATTTTTAAGCCTTCTGAATCTTTTTATTATTCAAAATACATTTTAAATAATAAAAAATAATAATCTCACAAAATATTGTATCATCGAGTTTAAGAAGAAAAAAAAATAGCAAATAAATTTATTCTAAAATTAATTCTTCCATAAATTGATAAAATGGATTAAAGAATATTTAATATTTTTCTTGTTGTAATAATCATACTCGTGATGACTCATGGCCATGAAAAGAGATGAGGGTGTGGCCATGCAACGGGATCATGTTATTTGAAAATTCAAGAAAGTATCAATTGTTTGAAAGATCTAACAATTGGTGAGGAATATTGATACCCTATCTATGAAAAAACCAAAATTCTTGATCTGGGAGAACCTTTAGAGACATATATATAATATAATATATTATATATATATATATATATATATTATATATATATATAATAATATATATAACCTCGGTCATTTGGCCTTGCTATAAGTCCATAAATTCAATGGAAGTGAAGGCAGACTTATAAAATAATTTAATGAGTGGTTAATAAGACTTGTACTAGGTCCAAGAACTCAATGGAAGGGATCATTAAGAGAATAACCAATCACTAAAATATATTTGGTCTAGATGAGGGAAGGGATTTTGTAGACCTTCTAGGTCGAAATTAAATAATGATGGGTTTTGTTCCTGCGAGAAATTTTGCGATTTGAAGCTACCCTCAACTTCTTCTCTCTCCCAAAAGGGCTTTGAAAATGATGATGGGTAGGAAGAGTTGGAATCATTATGCAATCTTGAAAGTAAGTATGTCGAATTGAATTTTTTTCTATTGGTGGTTAATGGGCGAGGAATTTGGGTTGAATGTCATATAATTCATATATAGTTTTTTTCATCTCCAAGTTGTTTTCATAACATTCATGGGCGTGGGGCAGGTTCTCTAGTACATCATTTAGGCTTATGGACCTTGCAATCTAATAATGCTTAATTAGCTCACAAAAACACTTTATGCGAAAACAAGTTATGTTAATCTCTCGACAGGAAGGAAAGAAAATCAATTGTAATAAATCAAACCTATGGATTAGAAATATTCAATTTTCACGTGAGTAGTTGTTTTTCCTTTGTCAATGAACACACATGTGAATTAAACCACTCAATCTATGAGTTTGGTTGGGACTTCTACAGTTTTTGTCAGACCAAGAGGTAAATCCTGAAAATTAATTATGTTTGTGCATTAAGGTTGATGATTGATATATAAATGGAGGGAGAGGCTTTTGGGCTTCATCTCCTAGTGTCTCTTCATATTCCAACTCTCCTTATTTTCTATTTACACAATTTTACATTTTAATCCAATCCCAATGATTAGGTGTCAACATTCCCCCCCTTAATGTGAAGGGATGTTGGTGATTCGAAGCATTGTTCAGAATCTTTCAAACTTTTCTCTTACAAGTGCTTTGGTGAATATTTATGCAATCTTCTCATTTGTGGAACAATGGCGTAGATGGATTGTCTTGGCCTCAACATGATGTCAAATCCGATGGTATTTTGTATTGATTTGCTTCGTTTGATCATGGAACTTTGCATGTTTGGCCAACTTTATTGTAGAAGTGTTGTTAATCATGAGTTGAGTTGAATGCACTTGTTTCACCTGCAAATCTTCTAGAATTTTCCTAAGCGACACAATTTCCTTCATTTCTTCAACTTTTGGCATGTATTCTGCCTCTATTATGGAATCTGGTGGAACTGATTGTTTGGGTGACCTCTAGGAGATAACTCCTTATCCAATAATCGTATCATAACCAAAAGTAGATACCCAAATTTCTTTATCTCCATCGAAGTTTGAATGAAATTACCCAATCAAGTTGAATTTGCCCACCTATGTATACTTAAGGCCAAAGTCTTGAGTTCCCTTCAAATAATTTAGAACTCTTTTCGCAACAGACCAATGTCCCTCACAAGGATTTTGCATAAACCTAGATAGGATTCCAACAACAAATCAAATGTATGGTCTGGTAGTAGTGAGGTAGTTGAGACTTACTACAAGATGTCTATACTTTTTTGCATCCTAAAATTCTTTTCCTTCAGTGAATGTGAGCTTTAAGTTCTATTCCATTAGAATAGTCAAAGGATTACACTCAACCATGCAAAACTTGTTCAAAATATCTCCAATGTACTTCTTTTGAGAGAGGAATATAAACTTCAGATGTTGAGTTACTTCAATACCAATATAGTACTGAACATACCCCAAGTTTGTCATTTCAAATCCTTTTCTGAGTTCCTTCTTTATGGATGAAATATAGCTCTCATTTTTCCTTGTCATCAAAAGGTCATGTACATACACCACAAGATATATAATCTTTTTGCTAACTTTCTAGACAAAGTCAATTGCATCATCAAGATAATAATGTTTAAAGTTGAGTTTCAAAAGACACTCTATTAACTTCTCGTACCAAGCTCACGGTGCTTTCTTGAGGCCTATACAAGAATTTTATAAGATTGCATACTTTACGTTCCTAGCCCTTCATAACAAATCCTTCTAGATGAGACATAAAAACATTCTCGTTCAGATCTCCATTCAAGAAAGAAATTTTTAAGTCCATTTAATGGACTTTCCAACCGTTCTGAGCTACTAAGGTAAAGAGTGTCCGGATGGTAGCCCATTTTGCTATGGGGGGAAATTCTCCTCATAGTCGACCCCTTCCTTCTGTCCAAAACCTTTTTATACAATCCTTACTTTGTGCTTGTCAAGAGAGCCATCAACTTTATACTTGTCCTTGTAGACCCACTTGGAACCTATTGGTTTGGTTCCCAATGAAGGATCAACCAGCTTCTAAGTTCCATTCTTTATCAAGGCATCATACTCCTTTTGCATCGCTTCTTTCCATTCATCACGAGAAGAGGCTTATTTGAAGGAATTTGGTTCAAAATATAAAGACAAATTTAGTTCAAAATCATAAGAAAAATCCATATCAATAGGTGAATCAAAATCATTTACATCACCTCCATTTTTCTTGGTTGAATTTCTTTTTCCTGTCTTTCTAACCTCATCAGGATGAAAAATTTCAAGTGTCTTTGTCAGCCATTTTGGAGGACCTTTCTCAAATGGCTCAGGCTGCTCAGTTAATTAAGTTGGGACTTAATCAAGATTGATTCTCCCAATTCTATCAATCACATCACTCAAATTGTCATTAGTGGATGGAGCTTCATGTGAGGGAGAGAGTGCTTCGGAAGAATATTCCACAGATTCATCCAGTATATGAATCCCCACTTCAAGATGTGGAATCACATTATCAAATTATTGAAAGTATTTAGCATGTCCAAATCTATCCAAGCGATCAAGTTTCCTCTCAATAACATTGTCATCCTTGGAAGATTCAAGAAATATCACATATCTGGACACTACAAACTTATTATTAAATTCATCATAGAGACAGTATGCTTTGGAGGTATTTTAATACCCCAAGAAGATACA
Organism: Pinus taeda; assembly: GCA_000404065.3. Lineage (NCBI taxonomy): Eukaryota > Viridiplantae > Streptophyta > Pinopsida > Pinales > Pinaceae > Pinus > Pinus taeda. The sequence continues at coordinate 45,540 of APFE030917731.1, forward strand.
CTTAAGACTCCTTGCACCAAGTTTGTTTCTTTTTTCCTTAGGTATCAAGGCATAACATGTGGAACCAAAGACCCTCAGATGCTTTACCAAAGGAATGTGGCCATACCACATCTAATAGGGAGTATTTTTTCTAATAGCATTAGATGGACACCTATTCTTTACATACACAACACAAAGAACTACATCAACCCAAAACATCAATTTTAAATTCTTGAAAAACATCATTGAATGTACCATATTTAAGATTCTCCTATTCATTCTTTTAGCTACTCCATTTAGTTGGGGATTAAAAGGCACAGTTGTTTGATGTTTGATCCCATGTGGCGAGCATAGTTTTCAAATTCATTTAAAGTGTATTTTTTTCGATTATCATTATGAATAGAGCCAATATGAGATTGTGCATAGTTTTCAATCCATGCATGAAAGTTCTTGAATGTTTGAAAAACATCAGATTTGTTCTTCAATAAATAAACCTAACACATTTTTGTGTAGTCATAAATAAATGTCATCATATATTTATTTCCATTTGCAGAAGGAATAGGGATTGGGCCACATAGGTTTGAATGAATAATTTCAATTTTTCTATGTGCTCTGGAATGTGGATCATAAAAAGACTATTTTTTGTGCTTTCCTAAGATACAAGCATCACATTTCTTAATTTTAGTAGGAATTGGAGGAAAAACAGTAACTAATTTTATTAAACATACAAATGTTTTCATAATTCAAGTTTCCAAATCTAGCATACCATAAAAGACTTGATGGAAATGTACCTTCATCATAATTAGAACTATCTAAGAAGTTTTGTGCATGAGCAGAGGTATCTTGCATCTTCAGATGTATTTAGTATTCTATCCTCATCATGACAAATGAGTGATATGATGCTTTTCTGACCTCAACCTTGCCATCAAATATATGAATAGAGTTTCCTTGATAGTGGATGTGGACCAAAGACAACAAGTTTCTCCTTAGCTCTAGGATATATAAAACATCATGTAGAAGAAATTTTGGAAGGCCAGGAACTTTGAGCCTGATTGTGCCAAGCCCTGATGGCTTGAGATTTTATTTGTCTATAAATTATACCGCTCCATCAACATTGTCAGTAAATTATTCAAAAAAAAATATCTTCTATAGGTTATGTAGCAAGTTGCTCCTGAATTAAGTAGCCAATCATATTTCCAAGAAGCAAGTGAAGCATTAAAAAAGTCTTCATTTACTCCAATATTACAATGTGGCACAACATAGTGAGCAGATTTAAGTGCTTTACATTTCACTTTGTCATTGATTTACCTTTGGCTTCATTTATTTCCTGCTCAATTTTGTCTCGAGGAAACTTACATGTGGATACATCATGTCCATCCCATTGCGATGTATGCAATGAAGATCATAATTTTCTCCTTGGAACTGTCTGCTCCCCTTGCCTATAAAATTCCTTCTACCTCTTTGACCACCTATTCCTCTAGAATAATCTTGTGCATGATTCTTCTCTTTATGTGTAGTACATACAAATTCTTTAGAATATGGAGGAGATATCGTCTTCCCAAAATCCTTCTCTCTATCAACAAACTTCTTTTCAAGGGAGTCAAAGGTAATATATTTGAGGTTTCCACTTGCTTGCAATGACTCCAGATAAATTGAATAATTGGGATATAGTGCCTTGACATAAGATATGAGGGGAATGTCTATTTGAACACCTGTGGTTTTGATATCATGCATAATAGATCTTACTTCTTATGCTATATAAAGAGGGTCATCATTTTTCAATTCAATACTGAACAATTAAATCATCAATTGGACAAATTCAAGTTCAAAGTGTGAGTAATAGAGTTCCTTCAACTTCTGTAAGACATTAAAAGCATTTGAAAATGCTGAAATATGGTGACTCAACTCTTCATTTACTAATTTTGCAATCAAGGAATAGGAATTTCTATTCTTGTTTTCCCAAATGGAAATCTCCTTATCTGGGGTGGGCTTTGCAGGTTCACTATCTCCTTCTCCTACACAAACTCCTTTCCACAACACATTGAAAATGAGAGTGTATTTTATCTTCCTTGACCATTCAGGATAGTTATCTTTTCCCAAGAGAACTTCTTCAACAAATAGATATCAATGAATGCATTTCAAAATATGCATGTTGTAAAAAATTTACTTTTGCTGGCAAGAAATGCAATTCTAGTGGTAATTTTGTAAAAAAATTAAAATTTTGATATATAGAGCAAAGGTATTATATTGGGGAGGGAGTATATGAGGGAGGTTTATATTGGGGAAGGGTTATATTGGGGAGGGATTATATGAGGGAGGCAGGTTATATGAAGACACATTCTATACATTATATATTAAAACACATATGATTGTCGGACAAGTTATATATTAAAACAATAATACAATGCAGTTATATATTAAAATTGTAATACACGTTATATATTAAAAAATGTTGGGACACAGTATATATGATATGTTGGCTTATTTGAGGGAGGTGGGTTTGGGCCCTAATCCCAATGATTAGGTGTCAATAGTTTTCAAAGCTAAAGGTGAAAATTTTGACAACAATAGAATTTCAGTGTGAATCTAACATTATTCTCATGCCTAACCCCAAGTAGTAATTGATTTCAAATGTTAGGTCCCTATAATACTAGTGTATTCAATCATTATTATTGTTATTATAGCCCCTTATTGTTATTTTTGTTCCCATGTTGTCCCCATATTTTTATTATTGTGCTTCATAGAAGCCCACTATTGTTATTGTTGTGCCCTTACATTATTATAGTTATGTCAGCTCTGATTATATTGTGACCCCTTAGACTGCTATATATAGAAACGAGGTTTTTTCATTTGAACCATCCAAGAATTATTCATTTATATAATTTAAAGGAGGTTTCCCCTCAAAGAGGATAATTTTCAATTCGTTGATCTATATTTGTGAGCTGGTTGCATAACATTTGGTATCAAAGCTTTGGATTCTAGGGATTCCCTGCTTCAAATAGGTCATCATGGATTTTTCACTATAACTTAATTTCAATGAAACCTAAGAAGCTAAATTAAAACTCATTTGATTCTAAATATTAATGAACCTTGTGTACGAAGTTTAGATATTTTTTCACTATATTTTCGGAGATATGATCCAAGGAAGTTACACTTTTTGCAATCTCTAGAATTCCATCCCAAACAAGTGACCTTGGGAAAATCGTCATAACTTTCTCTTGGAGCATCAAATTTAAATTTTGTCAAAAGTGATAGAAATAGGACAGAATTTAGTTTCTTGGGTATACTTTTTAGGCCTGAAGGTCAAAACAGTGACACATTGCACTCCATACACCAGTCTATAATAAGGTCATTTTTGGAGATTGGGCATAACTATTTATTTAAGAATCCAATATCGATCAGACTTATGGGGTTGTAAAGAGGATTCATAGGGATGCCATAGGATAAAATTTTAGACCTTAGATATCTGAAATTATAGATATACAATAGATTCAATGTCGAGCTCCTACAAAGAGAAAAAAAAGGTGTGTACTTTTTTAAAATTTGCATACGTTTTGTTTGAAAAAATAGTTTGAAGTGATTAAAAGGGCTTAGTGAAGTATAATAGTCATTAATTGGTGTACAGAAGAAATAAAATGGAAAAACCAAGTAAGAGACTCAAAATATCTACTATGACGCATGAAGAAGAAGAAGAAATGCAACATGATATATCAAAATTACGAGACCAAGTGCAGCAAATTTCGCTCTCAAAAAGAGTAACCAAAAATGAAATGGAAGCTAAGATGGATGGTTTGAAGAATATCTTAAAATCAAACATGCAAGGTTTGAATAATGGCATGAAAGCTAATATGGATGGCATGGAAGCTAATATGGAAGATTTGAAGAATGGTTTAAAAGCATACATGGAAGGTTTGACAAAGTTGCTACAAGAAATGCTTCCTAATGGTGAAAAGGTATTAGATGAAACTCATGGTGAGAAAAAAAAATGTTAATCATGATTTCATAGACTGTAATATTGGATTGAAGACCCACCATATTCCAAAGATCGATATGAGAAAGTTTGTTGGAAAGAATATGGTAACATAGATACTAAAAATGGAGCAATATTTTGAACTTAATAATGTGAAACACATACGAAAGTTATGCATTGAAAATTTATATTTTGAACCCAATCAGTTTGTATGGTATCGATGGATTTTTTCTCATAAACCACTTGTCACTTGGTCAATTTTTACGGAGGAAATGATAGCACATTATGGGGATACAAAGAGAAACACCTTCTTTAACCATTTGATAAATCTCAAACAAAACGGTTCAATGGCAGAGCTCATTGTGGACTTCTAAAAATTGAATATAAGGGTAATGATATTACAGAGGAGAATAGGATTGATGTGTTCATAGTGACTTTAAAGGATAACATCCAACATGACGTTTTCAATTGGGAACGTAATTCATTGGAGAAGGCATTCAGGTTGGTAAGAAAAATTGAAAGAAAAATTATGGCAACAAGGAATCCTACCGCTCACAACTATAAAGATGGAAGTGTTGCTGCCCATAGCCTTCCACAACCTGTAAGTTTGACACCACGACAATTTGAAGAAAAAAGAGAAAAAATGTTTTGTTACAGTTGTGATAGAAAATACACTAAAGGTCATAAGTATGCTGAGAAGAAATTATTTTACATAGATTGTGAAGAGGAGGAAGAAAAGGAATACGAAACATCAAAAGAACAGGATATACACTAGGAAACAACACTAGAGAAAGTAGAAATGAATTTGACCATATCTTGTAATGCATTGGTAGGAACTACCGCTCAAACTCTCAAGATAGAAGGGAATATCAAGAAGAAAAATGTAATAGTGTTGATTCGTTGGGGTAGTACCCATAATTTTATTCATTGTAAGATAACCAAGGAATTGAATTGCTTCCTATATCTAGAACTAGAGTGTTAAGTGATGGTTGCAAATGGAGGAACCATTCATTTCTCTTGAAAGTGCTTTAATACCAAGATATCCATGGGAGAATATGTATTGAATAGTCCAATTCTTTCCATTCCAATGGATGGTGCTGATGTTGTAATAAGAGTCCAATGGCTACAACCTTTGCCTATGATAACTTTTAATTTTCAAGAAATTTTATTGAATTATTTTTCAGAAGGAAAGGAAGTTGAATTAAGGATTATCACAGGGAAACCGGGAAAGATAATAAACTCTAATGATATGAAAAATATTATAGAGAAATAACAATAGGGCGTAATTACACAATTATGTTCACTAGAGGTTCCCACATCGAAATCATCTATTTCTCCAAATATCCAAAAAGTATTGGAAAATCATTCCAAGGTATTTGAGACACCCAAAGGCATCCCACCTATTTCTGATCATGATCATGTTATTCATTTGATTCCAGGAAGTGTTCCTCTAAACATCGGGCCTTCTAGATATCCATATGCCCAAAAGAGTTAAATTGAATGTATGGTTGCAGAAATTCTAGAGGTTGGTATAATTCAACCTAGTCAAAGTTATTTCTCTGCTCTAGTAGTATCGATTTATAAGAAGGATCGATCATGGTGCATGTGTAAGGATTATAGGGAGCTCAAAAAGCTCACTATTAAAGATAAATTCTTGATTTCTATCATTGATGAATTATTGGATGAATTACACGGAGAAATTTACTTCACCAAGTTGGATCTTCGTTCAGGATATCATCAAATCAGAATGAAGACTGAAGACATTCCGAAAACAACATTTAGAGCTCATGAGGGTCATTATGAATTTTTGGTCATGCCTTTTGGCCTTACCAATGCACCTTCAACATTTCAAGATTTGATGAATTCCATTTTGAAACCCTTCCTTAGAAAATTTGTTTTAGTATTTTTTGATGATATACTAATCTACAACAAGTCTTGTAAAGATCATGTTCAACATGTTGATAGGGTCCTTAAACTATTGGAGGAGAAATAATTACATGAAAAAAACCTCTAAATGTTTCTTTGGAGTATAGTTGGTCGAATATCTGGGTCATATTGTATGTCATGAAGGTGTTAAGGTAGACCCTAGAAAAATTAAATGCATTAAGGAATGGAAAATCCCCACATCCATAAAGAGCATCAGAAAATTTCTCGGGTTGACATGATATTACCACAAGTTTGTTAAGAATTATGGGAGAATAGAAGCACCTCTAACAAAATTACTGAAGAAAGATGCATTTTCTTGGACTCCAGAAGCAATGAAGGCCTTTGAACATCTTAAAGAGGCAATGTGCCAAGCACTAGTCTTAGCTATACTAAACTTTACAAAAACCCTTATTGTGGAATGTGATGAATCAAGAAAAGGAATTGGTGTTGTTTTCATGCAAGAAGGAAGATCCATTTATTTCGAAAGTCATCTAGTTAGAGGAAAGAATTTACAAAAAGCTATTTATGAGAAGGAAATGTTAGCAATACTACACACACTTAAGAAATGATGACTTGTTATAGTGGCTACAACCACCCTCCAAAATTTTGACTTAGCTTTATTTTGGAGCCTCCCTTCCAACCTTCACAACAACTTGCCTTGCTTCGTCAAGTTCAGAAGCTTCATTGTTCTGCTTGCACAAGGAAGCCTGTCGATCATAGCTTGATCCATTCCCCTCACAAGTTGTTCGCTCGGATCTGGTCCAACTGTAGGCTAAGCAACTTCCCCAAGAAAATTGCGCATTTCCGAAGGGAAACCAACCTTCCCTCCAGAAATTGTGCAATCCTGTATGGTAGCCTGTTGGGCTCCAAGATTGCATACATCTGACAATCAATACGGCCAGTAGGAATTGCACAATTTTCCCCAACAGTGTTGTTTAGCCTACAATTTGTACAAATATGGGAAGCAGACAGCTACTCTGCCTAGAAATTGTGCAAATCTCCTGGGAAGTCAGCTTAGCTCCCAACTAGAAATGTGCATTTCCTTCAAGTAATCGAGCAATCTCTTGCATGTGCAACTGAGTTGACCGGTTCCCTTTAGGATCAAGCAAAACAAACTTGCATGCATGGGCTGCTATTCCCAAGGCATCATGCAAAGGAATCCCTTATTTCATGGATATCTGTTTGGCAATTGGAGGTTACATGCAAGGATCATTTCAGAAACCTCCCACCAAGTGTCGCTTTCCCTAGATTTGTGGCATGCGTGTCACAACCTTGATGTTATCAAAACTCATCAACTAGATGCTGCAAAGCTCATTCCTCACATCAACATTGCAACTCTGACATCCCACATCACATCTAGGTGCAGTCGGCACATTCAGCTTAACTGTTTTGGGGTAAGCCCATTTCTCATGCCTTGCATTGCATTTCTATCGCTTTTTGTGTTTCCGATTGTGTGAGCACTATTTATTTGATTTCAGTGAATGCTTGTTGTCGTTTACATGTATATTAGCTTGTCCTAGCACTGTTTCAGTTTTCGTCAACATCTCATTCCTGTCGCATGCATGAAACTGTTTTTCATGAATGGTTCCCGTTTTGGCAACTCGCCTCACCCACATGCATGTTGTTCCATTTTATGAATTTATCATTAACCATTTGCATGCATGATCATTCACTTATGCTTACACTCAGTATCAGCATGCATTCACACTCATGTTCACTTTTAGTTGCCTATTGCCGAGTCTGGCCAACCTCGACCTAGATTCTGCCTCACCAATAGCCTCACTGAGACAACATTACATAATCCTAAGGGGGAAGGCTCTACCTTCCTCTCCAAAAATCCTCATTTCTACCCAAAATCCCTTCCCAAGGCTGGCTTTGCACAATCCTGAGGAACAATGACTGCTAGCCAAGAAAATTGCACAATGCAATCACTGAACCTGCAACCATTGCGAGCTGAGATTGCGCATTGTACAATTCCAACAATCAACAACCAGGCCAGATTGTGCATTGCACAATTCCAGCATTCATCCAGTCTCCCAATAGCCTAGATTGTGCCTTGTGTAGTCTTGGCAGTCGGTCTCCCAACTTCTCGACTAAAATTGCACAACCTTCACGATCAGTCACACAGTTATGTTGTGAGTCAGTCATCAAGTCCATTTTGGTTTTAAACTGAGATATTGCTTTCCATGAGTGTTGGCATGTCTCCAAGTATTGCAAGTGTTCATTTTCCTCTCAGTAATGTAGGTATAATGGTTTCCAAGAGAGTGGAGTTGAAGACATCATTCAGAGAACACCTGGAGATATAGTCAATCAAATGTCTATGAGCTTGCCTACTCATGAAGATATCAAGTTCTTCATAGACAAGAACATCAAGATATCACAACAAGCAACATCATGAACAACAACTAAAGGCAGCATACTGAACACAGCGAATACAATGAACACAACAAATGTAGTGAGTGCAGGGAACACAACGAATGTAGTGAATGTAGTAGATGCAATGAATGCAAGAGGAAGCTTATTGACAACACAGAGGCGAAAAAAAGTTGCAATATCAAGAAGATCCACTAATAATGAAAGCAACTTTGGAGACTCAGGCTATGAGGTGGCGATGCAACATGAAGATCACGCAAAGACATGGAATGGAAAAGAGAAGGATTTGCATGTGCTAAAGTAGCATTTCAAGAAGAACATGAAGCTGCACATAAATATGAATGATTTGCATAAGGAACGGGAACAACAGCGGGTGCAACATGCACTCACAGATGAAACTGCACACCAGACAAGTTAAAGATCCATCCTAGTAGCTAACACAGAGTAGACATGGTGAGCAGTGTCGCTCATCGCATGCCAGGGATTCAGCAACATGCATTTCATTGTGCACACGCATGCAATCAAACCCATTCAACACACTCACCAAGGAGAAAATAGGAAGCAAGTCTAATTAGAGCTCAACATGTACTTCGGCAAGTTGATGCACATGACCACCAGCACACACTTGTAGATCAACATGGACACTATGCATCAGTGTGTTTCCAGTTCAACCACACCCAAGAAGAACATGCGCATGTTAGCAGATGAGTTGGATGAAAGGGGGATGAACCAATGCACTGGTTGCAACAGAGGAAAGAGTTTGCTTCAACAAGATGTCACCATGAGGTACATGCACACCATCATGGACGACCAAGCTTGGCATTAGGTCACCACCTTCACCATCACATGCATGCCAAAGAGTTGCTCTCATCATAGCGGACCAAGTGTCAGTGATGTCTTGCAAGGCTTGCTCAAGCCATGTTGTCTCACATGAGTACATGTGCATTGTAATGTTGAGTCATGTCAAGTGTAAGTCAAGTGTCAATAGTTGGATTTAATAGTCATAGAGTAGGTGAAGAGTCATGAGGGTAGTTGAGCTGTCACAAAGGAGAATGTCAAGGGTCACCCCACCGTTTACTATAAATAGTCCCTCATAACTCATTGTATAGGCTTTTGGTCAGCCAAGCTTCTAATAAGACTATCTTGGAAAGAGCCTGGACAATATTGTAACGCGCCTTGTCTTCTCCACTGCACGAAGCTAGTTCATCTCTTTAGAGGAGTAGGCAGATGTGGCTGTAACGTTCCACTGTTAGGGCTAGCAGGATTACACGGATGCATTGTATGATTGGAACTTAAACTTCTTTATATAATAATAGCCAACGTGTTTTCACACATGTATTGTATCTGTTGTAAGACTGATCTTTAACACTTGTAATGCATGTTTCTTTAACCTATGTTCTACATTTGAACTAATCCATTTGTTGTAATGCATAATCTATTAACGGAAATGTGTTGTATATGTCATTAATGTTTCCCTATCCGTGTCAATTTCTCTACCGGACATGAGAAAAAACTTTCACATGAACCTTGTTGTAACAATCGTTGAACTCGTTCAAACTGATCCATGAGTGTTGTACATGTTATCTTATCGTACGTTGTGACTACCGCATCCAATTTGACTACTCCACTAGAAGTTGTGTATGTCCTGTGTGTTATGTGTTCCTAGCCAGGTTGGCACTGATCTGTTTCAACCCAGAACTCACCTTCATCCTCATCACAACCCACCTATGTTAGAACCTCTCATACACCTTCCTTGACTCACTACAGCAGTCACACCCTTGCTACTGACAGAGTTATCTTACTTGCCTCTATGTGACATCACAGTCAAGGCATTATCTTACGACCCACTATTGGGACCCTTACACCAAATGGTCTAGGGTCTAATTGGGACTTATTACTGGGGAGATCCCCTTACATGTTGGTGGGTCCAACGCTGTCCTTAAAATTTTGGAGGAGAAACAATTATATGAAAAAGACCTGTAAATGTTTCTTTGGAGTATAGGAGGTGGAATATCTAGGTCATTTATATCTCAAGAAGGTGTTAAAGTAGACCGTAGAAAAATTAAAGGCATTAAGGAATGGAAAATCGCCACATCCATAAAGCATCTGAGACAATTTCTCGGGTTGACATGATATTAACACAAGTTTGTTAAGAATTATGGGAGAATAGAAGCACCTATGACAACATTACTGAAGAAAGATGCATTTTCTTGGACTCCAGAAGCAACAAAGGCCTTTGAACATCTTAAAGAGGCAATATGCCAAACACTCGTCTTAGCTATGCCAAACTTCACAAAAACCTTTATTGTGGAATGTGATGCCTCAAGAAAAGGAATTGGTGTTGTTTTAATGGAAGAAGGAAGACCCATTGCTTTTGAAAGTCATCCAGTCAAAGGAAAGTATTTACATAAAGCTATTTATGAGAAGGAAATGTTGGCAAATACTACACACACTTAAGAAATGGTGGCCTTACCTAATGGGAAGACACTTCAAGGTAAAAATAGATCATGATAGTCTTAAATACTTTTTAGAATAAATATTATGTTCATAATAGCAACAAAATTGGGTTACAAAGATGTTGGGTTATGACTTTGAAATCATATAGCAATTTTTGTTCACACAATTCACAACCATACATGTTATATTACTAATTTTTGGTGAGAAGTTTTTTATAACTTAGCTTTATCAAAACATCATTCTCATATATGTGTTAGATCAAATGAGGTAAGTTCCAAACTTGATTGATTTTCCATCAAACAAGCACACATATACATGAAATGATGTCATTATTGTTAGTTTCAACTTTCAATATCCTATGCCTTTTCCTATTATAATGGTTCAAATTTCTAATATTTTCATATTTACAACATATTCATAATTCACCAAATTCCTAAATAGTGTCTAACATTCCCCCTTAATCCAAAGGGATGTTAGTGAGCTGGAGCATCACTTTAATCTTTTCTCTTCAAAGTGCTTTGGTGAAAATACTTGTAGTTTTCTCATTTGTGGAACAATGTCTTAGATGAATTGCCTTGACCCCTACATGACATTGAATCAAAATGATACTTTGTGTTAATGAATTTGGTTCAATCATGAAATCTAGGATTCCTGGCCATTTTGATTGGAAAAGTAATGTCAATCAAAAGAGGAGAAAAATTCACTCACTTCTCCTACAAGTATTCAAGAGTTTTCTTAAGCCCCACATTATGCTTTTTTGCTTTTGCAGTTACCACATATTATGCTTATATTATGGAATCTTTTGGCACTGATTATTTGTATGACCTCTGGAAGACAAATCTTAATCCAACACTCATAAGATATCTTGAAGTGGATATTCCATTTTCCATCAAAGGAATTTTGAAGTTTAAAATGGGCCTCCTAAGAAAAATAATAAAATAATAGTAAAAATAATAAAACAAGTGTTATGAATTTAAAAAGAAAGAAAAATAGAAAGAAAACTACTTTTTTATTGTATTTTTGACTTATATCCTTTTAGGTTTATTCATATTTCAAGTTTGTACACCTATTGGATGTAGAATTAAATTCTACATCTTAGTGGAATAGACTTGGGCGATGGGCGCTCGATGATAAATGAGAAAATTTTATGGAAATAGTTTTTGTATGTCAGCATTGGAAATTAATAGGAATTCCTACCACTCATTGCCATTTTCTCACAACTCATCTAGTTTTTCAGTTGAGTGGTGACAACATACAAGACAACAAATTATTAAAATGTTTATGTAGTTAACATGATATTACTAGATTTCATCCAATTAGTTTGATCGCCGACATTCAAGTAGTTCCAATAGCAAGATGGCCAATGGCTGGGATGTAGATGGGGACGGTTTGACAAGGAAAGGTTCTCATCCCTGTCAACGGACAAATACTAAAAATAAATCAATAATCGACCAAGTATGGCTCTATTTTGACTTGTCCCTAGCGACCAAACCCTGCCTTACCTCTGGGATCTATCTGTGAAACAACAACAAAGTAAATGACATACATGCATAATTAATAGCATACACATAGGGAACCCAATACTGAATATTGAATTTTAAATGAAAGGGAAGGTAATGATTTTTCAATCATGCACATACCCCTTATAGATGTCTCAATCTCTCCAAATATCACTCACTCTCTCTAATATGATTATTACATAAGAGAAGTATTTTAAGGGAGTTCTCATTCAAATCAAACAACCCAAATTTGTCTCCTATAATATTTAACAGAAGCCCAAATATAACTAAATCATCCCTTTTCCATAAAAGCTAAATGAAACTCGACTAACTCCTTATACATTTGGGTTCCTTCTAGACCATATCTAATTTAGTGATTACAATTCAGATGACTTAGAGAACCCAAATTCCCTTGAAAATAAATTAGGGAAACAACTCCCTTAGTAAATGGGTTTTTGTCCTAAGGATGTTAATGGTGAATTTGACTTGTAGATGCCCCTACATCATAAATTGACTTGATAATAAATTTTGTAAATTATAGTAGAAAATAATATTAAGGATGTTATGTATCTATTTTATTATACCTATAATTCATTGATATCTTGTGTTAGACATTGAAGACTTGTTCACCAAGTATGTTATGGATTTCATTTTGGCCTTTATTTGGCTCAAAATACTTCCTCGGGGGCCATAACTATTTATGTTAATGAGGAATTGCTTGCACTTCCTTGAAATATTCAAACTTTTTGCATATAATGCATTGTTTAAGAAAAGGGTTCATCATCCTTACATTTGAACATAACTACTTAATTTATCATAAAAATGATATTTAACGACTCACGAATGACAACTAGCTACTTCTTTTGTCACATACCCAAGGCTAATTCCCCTTCATTTTAAATATTTCATACATTTTGATTTTAATTAAACATGCCTGAGAATTGGGACAGAAATTGTAGAGTTTGAGCAAGGAGGTTGCTTTGGATTTGAAGGAAGCTTGACATGTTTTATGATAGCCATGAATGGATGGTAGGTATGATTTTAATTGTACTTACCATATCAGTTAATGGAGTTGGGAAAGAGGACATAGGAACCATGCTTTCCTTGAATACATTCACAAGGTAGAAAGGACACAAATTAAGAGGCAACATCGGCTGCATGGGTAGGACTAACAACCTGAAGTATGGAAATAGGAAGTTGAAGGGGGATCTAGGAAAATAACATCCCCATGACCACATGAAAATAGAGCCACTATGAGTAGCTAAAAGGACAATGACTGGAGTGTCTGCCATATAACTGAAATGGTTGCATCACAATAGTAAAAGGACCTACGGAGAAGGCAAGTTTCCATCAACACACATAATTTTGGAAGACAATATTCTCTAATGGAATTCTCATGCATTGAGGGAAATACTAATATGATACAGAGAAAAACATAGTACAGAAGAGATCAATGCTAAACAAGGGAAAAACAAAAACTGTCAGAAATATGAGGAGGAGGAATAATTTCGCTATAGAGGAAGAAAGAAAGCCTCAACACAAGGAGGAGAAGAGAGCATAGCTCTCTGTTACTACCAAAATGCAAGGAATAGATCCAACATTTGGTTGAGCACTGGGAGATGGAAGAATATCTCTCAAGTGAGGACAAAAGGATTTATATTCCCTATAATACTAGAGGGTCAAGATGATTTTCTCTCGATTCCCTTGACAACTTGGGTGGAGACCTATTCCTTGGATTCCTAGAAGGAGAGTTCTTTAGCCCCCTATGCTTATTTTTTGGTTTTACAAAGTGGAAAAATATCTCATAGGTGAGGATAATAGTCTCTAGATTCCTTATAAGACTGCAAGGTGGAGATAGTTTTCTATGAATTTCCTTGATAGCTTATGTGGAGGCTTTTTCCTTGGATTCCTGAAAGGAGAGTTCTTTACCTCCCTCTACATTTTTTTTCTTCGTTTTTATAGTGAGATCTTGAATCTATTATTGATTTGAGGGTGAAGGCATAAGTTGATACACTCCCCTATTGATTTGAGGGTGGAGGCATAAGCCTCTCAACTCCCTTGTTGATTTTATGGTGGAGGTGATAGCTTATAGATTGCCTTATTTTGAAAACAATGGAGGTAGAACACCTCTGGACTCCCTTATTTGACCGGTGTGTGGAGGTGGGCCTCTAGATCCCTTGTTTAAAGCTTTGATAGTTAAAGGAAACAGGCTTAGAAGGAGCTCAATCAAGAGCAACTCATAATGCCCACAAATTATTAACTTTTAAGTTAAGGCATTTTATGAACCAAATAAAACTCAAATAAAATTAGCAAATAGTAAGATTAATGTTGAGGAAGACTCAAATAAAAAGGACAAGGAACGTCCTTGATGGGATAATATTTAGTTATGGCTAGGCACAAGATTGGTGAAATGGGTTGGAATGAGGTTGACAGTGTGGGTAGTTATAGATGTAGGTGTCTTGTGGGAGGCAGGAGGACGGACATACCTTTCAAGAAAGGTGGGGTGGTTATAGTCCCCTCTGTAGGCTTGAAAACACTCTACTATGTGTCTCGCCGGTTTATGAATTTTCTCAAGTCTCTTTAGCACCTTAGGTCAGTATTGGCATTAACAATGGGTGGCCCAATTTGGTCTAATGAGGTATTACATCTCTCATTCCTGCAACCTTTGCTTACTTCTGTTACTATAGATTTTCTCTTGTGTGCCATCAAGTTCTATACTACAATGCTCTGTATGAAACTTTGCTATTAGGTTATTTGTACGGTATTTTAGGTCTTCAATTGAGGCTTACTTTGTTGGGATGTTGTTACTTCCATGTTTATCCAAGGGGTTGTGGTGTTTCTGCAATTTCATAAGTTTCTTCTATGGGCATTCTTGGATTTCTGTGCTTTGGATACCTTCGCTAGTATTCCTAGGTTATTCGGCTTCTACTAGTTCCTTTCTTATTTTGGAGGTTTGTTCTCTTTTGTGGGAGAAGTAATTGTTCTTGGTGGGAATTTGTGTGTAGGTATGTCTGTTAACCAGGTCTTCCCATGGGATTTTAGCTACCCTAAGTCCTTGTACGGTTCAGAATTTGCGTATCTGCTAGAATTTGGACCTTTCTAGTATTTTTGGGGGGATGATTTGTTGGTCTTGAGGTTGGGTTTGCAAGGGCATGTGTGTGCTTCGTCCTCCTTTTTCGGTTGTGGGTGTCAATGTTTAGTGTGCTCTCCAGCTTCTTCAATCATGCCCCCTCATCAACGAATGATGATTCAGAAGGGCTGGTTTGGGCAACCTTGGCCCCAAGCAAGCTTGATCTTTGTCTTCTAATTCTATGGGTTCTTTTTTTGATGTTGTTCTTTTATTGGTTTGGTCAGAAAATCTTCTCCTAGAGGCTAAAGAGAAGGTGAAACACCCCTATTATTAGGATTTTGAGATCTACGGGAAGAAAACTAAGATTCAAAGAGTCTTAGATCCTGGAAGATTTTTCATAAGAAGTTACATTTCTTGTATTCTTTGCCTTTACATCAACAAATGGACACTTTGCTCCATATGATTTTTAAATATAAACAAGTTCATAGTTATAATTTGTTCTCTCGGTTGGAATATATAAATAGAATGTTGTGCAATATTCGCTTTTGCCTTGACAATGTTGATTACAGGCTCACAAAGGTGGAAAGTTTCGTTGTTTCGAATTCGGTCAATGGGGACCTCACTGATCCCCCTTGTGATCTTGGTGACTATATCAATCCCATGTGGATAGTGTTTTAGATCTCACAATTATCCCCTCGAACCGGGAATAATTGTCGTTGTCTAATGTTTTTTTGTTCCTTTTTTGTGTAATCTTCTATGGTGTGGCCAATGGGCTTACTTAGTTGTTAATGAAAACCTAGGTGGATTTTTGGTAGCTTTCAATCCGTCCTAGTTACCGCCTTGTCTAATGGGCAACTCAAAAATGGAAATTGGGGTCTTGCTCAAAAGACCACTCTTGGGTGTGGGGGTTGCTGTAATTGAAGTTTCTCAAAGGCTCCTTTTTCGCCACCTGTTTCTGAAGTTTATGTTGAATTGGTGGATGCATAGTGCTGTGTAGAAATGTGGTGTGTGTGGCTGCTTTTTGCATGTTTGTAAGGTGTTTTTGTCGACGATTCACTCCCTCAATGGCTTGCTTAGGCAAGCAAATCATGTTTTCTTGTGGTGTCTCAAGTTAGATTGGGATGGCCCACTTCGGGTGTGGCTCAATTGTTATTTTTCATGCTTATAATTGGATGGCATAAATCACTTTCTTGGTCTTGGAGGTGGATGATTTTCTAGTACATTGCAGTTTGAAAGTTTGTGTGGTTCACGACAATGCTCTTCTATGTTGTCTGGAGTTGGTTTTGTGTTTGTGAAATTATTGTCTTTCTCTCTCTGTGGATACTTGCCAGACCTCTTTGCTCATTCTTTAACTATTTCTATGTTGGTTCCGTCTTAGCCTTTGGGTTGTCCACAATTGTGTACTATAGTGGCATGTTTGTTTTTAAGTTTCGAAAGTAGCTCCATACGTATGAGGCACAATCTAATGTTAAAATCTCTCTAATTATTGTTGGATAGCTGGATGTAAATATGATATACATTACACTTTTTTAATAAAAAATCTCTTTAGGTTGCTTTAAAAAGAAGGGAAGAGGAATGCCCATGAAGGCTCCTTTAAGTGAAAAGAGAAGTACCCGCGGAAGTACCCGCGGAAGTACCCGCGGAGCGTCGTGGAAAGACTTAAGATTTCATTAAATTTATCAATTTATTATTATTTTGTGTTAATCATCCTCCTATTGACCCAAGGCCATGAAAAGAGATCATGTTGTTTCGAAGATTTAAGAAAGGATGATGAATACTGATACCTTCATTGTGGTCGGAAGACGTAAAACTCGGGGAGGAGTGATAATGCCCTCTTTACAAACAAAGCAAATTGATTGATGCGGGAGAACCCTGCGAGACATGATTTTATTTAAAAAATGATGTAACATGCTGTCAGTTAGAACTGTTGTAAGTCCATAAATTCAATGGAATTAGAGGTAGTCTTTAAAAAAAAATAAACCTTCCACTGGGTCATGGCTCGCTAGACTAGAAACCAGTCTAAATGAGGGAAGGAACTTTGTAGACCTTCTGGATCGAAATTAAATAATGATTGTTGCTGCTCCTGCGAGATATTTTCCAATCTGAAGCTGCTCTCAACTTCTTCTTTCACCCAAATGGGTTCTGAAAATGATGATGCCTTGGAACAACTGAAATCATCATGCAATCCTGAAATTAACTCTGTTGAATTGCAAATTGTCTGTGAGGGGGAGATTGGGTTGAATGCTGTATTCTTCGCTGGAGCCCTAAGGGCACTGCCACTAAAAGGGGTGGTTGAGTTTTGCAAGAAATCCAGATTCTGGACACTGATATTGCAATTCATGGGAGAAGCACCAGGGGGAACGACGTTGTAGCATGTTGGAGAAGATCCCAATTTGCTCAAATGGTCAAAGGACGGGTTGCTCTGTTCAATGGCGCTATGATTGATTGAAGTTGAGGTGGGCTGATCCTTCATCTCCTTTTCGTCAATGGTTTCCATTGGTACATCATTGAAGCTTTCCTTCGGCTCTAGTGCTAATTTCTCAGCACCGATTTTTCTGTTGTATATTCTACAGAGAACCCAATCATCCAACTGCAACAAGAAGAGTACTTTCAATGAGTATACACAGATGGAATGACAGAGCAGATATGGAAAATATAGAATTCAGTGGTGGAACAAGATCCCAACACAGGTGACTAATCACACAAAACCAAACAAAGAGAAGACACCATTACTCACTCTTAAGCTGTCTTTCTTCCTTGCAGGCCTGTTAATATCGGCAAGACGGTATTCATGCATGAGCCAATTGGTCTTTGAGCCGCTGGGTGCTTTCCCAACATAGAAGACAAGGGCCTTTTTGACGCCCACTCTCTTCTTTACTCCTCTAGAAGCGGTAGAAGAGATGGGCATATCAGCACCAGTCGCTTTCCAGTATCCAGAGCCAGCCGCCCTGTTGGGCCTTGAACCATTTGGGTACTTTCTGTTCCGGGGAGTGAAGAAGTACCATTCCTTCTCTCCAAACAGGGCTTTCTCTGTAAGAAAAGAACAAGCTCTTCAGTAAGTCTTAAATTCCATCTGTTCTACATTCTAGAATCTGTTTAGAAATATGGTCTACAATGCTGAGAAGAAAAAATACAAATTTTACCTGGAAGCTGCCATGGATCATATTTGTAGAGGTCCACGTCTGCAATTATGGGAACATGCAGTGGCAGCAAGGCCGCTTTCCTGCACAAGTAATGCACAATCAATTCTTCCTCTGTAGGGAAGAATCTGAATCCCGGAGGCAATTGTAAGTCCGCCTCTGCATCTCTTCTTCCCATGCTTATGCCAGTGTTTTCTTCTCAATACTCCGGATCCTCTGACCTGCTACTGCTTCTGCTATTCCTGACCTCGATGACCGGTTGCTTCTACCCTGCCTAACCTCTGATAGAGATATTTCACTCTATTTCACTCTCTTCTTCTTGGAACCAATCTCAGTCTGATGAAAGTAAGGAGAGGGGTTTGATGAAATATATAAAGTCCCGTGTGGGCACCCTCCAACAATGTCAGTGACCCGACAGAATCCAACAATGTCATTGACCGAATTCTTGAAGTGTGGACATTTTAACTAACCCACAGCTTAGCATTTCATTTTGACAGCGGGTTGCTTGAATTTGTCATCGGGTTGCTCGTCTACGTGGAGGATTAAGTTGAAGAAGGTTGGGTATTGTTGGACCCTGGCCCACGTCTGGCTCCCCTTCCCCCCCTACTGCCAGGTCGGATATATTATGTGGCTTGTCAAAAATGTGCGTAGATCCCCCTTGCTTTGACGTAGTCGTCGGCGCCGCCCGTGGTTAGATACATTTGGTGGCTGCGGCATTCCATGGCGCGCCACGTGTTAGTGGGACATTCTCCTAGTTGATGAGTCAAAAGTGACCTTTCGCAAATCGACATGCAATTTTCTCTTAGTTGATGAGTCAAATGTGACCTTTCGCAAATCGACATACAGTTTGGAATTGCACTCATCACTGCTGACATAACGTTGTCGGAGAGAGTTAGCGATCCTACTCTTAGTTGATGAGTCAAATGTGACCTTTCGCAAATCGACATACAGTTTGGAATTGCACTCATCACTGCTGACATAACGTTGTCGGAGAGAGTTAGCGATCCTACCATGCTGCTCAAATGGTGAGCACTGATCACAACACCCAATAGACTAGGGGATATTTTTCACTCTAAAAATCTGACCTGGCAAAGAAATCATTAAATAAGTCAATCGGGTGGGAGATCAAAACCTTACGACATACCACAACTATTGTCACTATGAAGGAAGTTTCATGAGAAATCCAATCGCATACTTCTTCAAGTTATTAGTTTAAAAAATAGAAACTCATAAAACTCATAAATTTGCTTTAAAATAGAAGGGAGTACTCTTTTAAAGTTGATGGTAGCTAATTGAGCATGCCTAATGGTTAGGAGCATGTGATTTCTTTTAAGAAGTCACACATTCAAAACAAGAGGGGTAGAGTATGTATGCCTTGGTAGACTTAATAGTCAAATCATTGCATGCACGTGAGACCCTTGTCTCACAAACAAATGTGTCTCATACACCAATTTGGTGTCTTGCTTAGTCATGTCCTTAGAATTGGATAATAATAATAATTATTATTAAATATATAGAACTAATGGTAGATATTGGGAAAGAGAAAATGATATTAATTATTGAAAATATGTATTTTGATGACATATTGATTTATGTTTAGAAGTATATAAGTCAATATATAATTTGAATAACTATAACAATAGTCTTCACATGTCCATAACATATGAATACTCAACATATACAAATAGAATAGTTAGAAAACATTTTCTATGCACTGCTAAGGAGATAAAATGGAAAAAAAATAAAAATAATTATGAGATTTTCAAAACCCATTTTACTTACTTTAATTTGATGAAAAAATTGATTAGACTATGGTACGACATTTGATCGTTTATATTACATATTTGAAAAATGAAGGAAGAGCTTAGTGTGCTACAAAATTCATAAACTTAGCTTCAAATTACGGATGGAGCATCACGGTCTATGTATGGTGTGTGGCATTCCTTTTAGCAAAAAACTATATATCCTTGATAAAGTTCATTGAACTTGAATTTGATGGAGCTTCATCCATTAGGGGTATTCATGAAAGTTTATTTACTAAGCCTCATTGGCATGCTCCTCATTGATTGAACATCCGTTACATAACTCATCAAACAACATTAACAACAAATGATGTTTCATCTTATTTTGTAGTGTTGCAAGTTATTAATAAATTTGCAAATAAAATTTGTTTATGGGAAGGGAAACCTACTAAATGATATGGAGAATTGAAAGATATAACGGATTCATCTCAAATCAATAGGATAAAAGTTTTACAAATTCATGATATTAGATGGATTTCGAGAGGCAAATTCATGGAAAGACTTATTAAGCTCATGTTTGCTTTGTTAAGAGACCGAGAGTGAGGGGAAAAATGTATGAATTGGTCACAATATTTCAACTTCAATTTGCATCCATTTACTTGCAGACGTTCTTATTGAGATAAATAAGTCCAATCAAAAGTTCCAATAAGGTCTAATTGACATTACATATATAGGAACTACTTTGGATATCATTGTTAGCTCGCTTCCTAACCAATTTATAAGAGAGATATTTGGGCCAGGTGCAATGCACATATCATCATTTTAAAGTAAAACACAACAAAGAACCTTTGATCTCGTAGATTGCATAGTTGTGGTACATGTATATGCAATAAAGTTTGAGTCTTCCAAAGTCACAAAGATTAGAGACACTAGATGATTGCACTATGTTGGGGAAAAAAATTCTAATTCTATAAGTGCAAGATTCTGCTAACTTTTTTATTCCTCATAATTATTATGATGATATGAATGATAGAGACTCTCAAATAACATGATGTCTTACATGTTTATGTGAGAAACTAGGTGATTGGGACTTACCTATTGTAGATAGTGTTAGATTTTGGGGTGGAATTGTTGAATTTATTTGTACTATTTATAGATCATACCCAAGAAAACATATGTTTGGAGCATGGTATCTATGTGGAGGTGAACATGAATGGTTTTAAGGATTTCCATGTTTGATGCAATTGTGGAAACATATCCTTGTTATTGCAACTAGTACAATAGTGTATGAAAGAGAATTCTCAAAATTAAATCAAATAAAAGATGATGATAGATCAAGATTTTACTTAGAAAAATTGTATATGTTAATGTTTCTCTCTCTTAGTGCACCTCATGCTCTAAACGAGGTGGATTAGAATTCTATTCATGATGTATGGAAAGAGATGAAAGATTGAGAGCCTCTTAATAACACTCCAGTTCTGCCCCTAAAATATTAATGTAATAATCATGTATGACTGATAGGTTGGTGATCCATAGTTATTTGGCGGCCCTACATACCTATGTAATTATATATTTTGGGGATGGTATGCCCGATATGTATGTACCATTTTTTTCTAAATGGCTAAAGGGCCAAGATTGTAAATATATTGTAAATGGTGTACATATTTTTATTAATAAAATAACAGTTAGTTGTAGATCCCACTCCATGGAAAAGAGTATGGGGGTAAAGAAACTACATAGTGACATGAAATGATTTATGGTGTTTGAAGTTGGGAAAAAGGCACTTAGGGGACAACGACGCTACAGGGAGGTGCCACATGGCAGAGAAGGGCCATGCATGAAACATGGTGAAGAGGGTCCATGCATTATAAAAGTATACGAGCAAACGGCCATTATTCATCCATCCATATCCACCATTCATCATCATGGTTTCATTACATCACCAGCATTTTTATTCGTCACCCATTCCATGACAAGAGGTGGAAAGTAGAATTTGGTTATGAACTAGACAATGAACATGATGTGGGGTTCTGGAGCTGACTGGGGATTTTTAGTCAGTGAGCCTTGTGATTGGATTATGGAATTGACTGGGGATTTTTAGTCAGTGAGTCCTGTGATTGGAATCTAGAACTGATTAGAGATTTGGTGATCTTGGTTTGAAGCAACCAAACGATGATCCATATGCATTGGGTTTTAGAACTATATGGGAATTGTTTTGGCTTTGATATCGGTTGGTGAGCCTTGGAAGGTGGGCATTAAAGAGGGACTAGTAGATCCCAAAGAGAGGTGTGCCACTTAGGTTCTAGAACTGACCAACGGCCGAATTGGTTATGGCCTAGAACGGTGTTTAAAATCCATGGAAGCAGCATGAGCTCTTGGAGCCCTATGTTAAGAAGTTCCTCGCTAGCCATAAGGCACCCTAGAAGGTGGAAATCATAGAGAGGCTAGCAGGTCCCAGAGAAGGGTGTGCCACTTAGGCGTAGGTTTGGGGAAACATAGCATAGTGGTGGGATTTGCGACTGTTGGGTCAGTTCCTTATCCATGGAGATGTTGTTATTATTGTTTTATTGTTTTCTGTGGAGTTGCAACCCCAGCTTGGGTCTGACCCGTGGTTGAGATTGATGAACCACAAGGTCTATGTCTGGGTGGAACGTGGAGATCCTATAACTAGTTGCCCATTTTTACTCAGATAAGTGTTCACTATTTTTAGTCTGTTGGTTTATATATTTATGATTTTATTTCTATGGTGATTATATATTTTATGGTTGAAACCATAAGTTCAGGGTCTCACATCTAACTATTTTCAATTAATTACTTCCACTGTGCATGATTTACAACTATGTTGTTTTAATATTTATTCGAGTTGGGATTTAACAACAATGTGTATGTATTATTCTACAAAGCATGGGTCAAATATGCTACATGTAAACCCTAGATGTTGAATGAAAGTTATTTATGCATTTTTGGAGTTCTACTAATTAGGGTTTTTGGGTATTAAACATAATTTTTGTTTATACATCTTAAATATGGTGTGTGTGAGGGTTTAATAATTGTAGTCGTAAAATTATATACTTCTATAAGAATATGGAAAAATTATCTACTGAAATTTAGGTTATGGCTATGTAGCATTGCCTCATTAGGGCCACGGACATTACACTCTTCTAGCAAGAAAACAAATTTGTATGTATAATTATCTAAGATGTAGTAATTTTCAAGAATGTGAATGTCATATTTAGTATTTATTATTATCATTGGCTTACAATGTAAAGAACTTAGAAGAACCACTTTTGGTGAGTGAAATTTTTCAATTTTGGAACTATTTGACTTCTACTTATTTGTTCTTTGGGAATAATTATTACAAGTAGAGGTATGTGCAAGTTTAAAACATTTTTTACTAAGTAAAATCTGATTCATGAATATAATACATAGATATAAGAATAACATAGTGACTATTAGGGTAGTTATTGTTATACTCTGGCTTTTTTACTCTCTTGCATTGTTTCACATTTTGGTAATGAGCTTGACATGAGACCTTCCATTTTACAAGAAATTGATATGTATTTCTTATATTGTAATGCCTTGTAATGCCTTGTCCTTGATCCTATTATAATATGTAAGGTTATTAACCTACCTACTGAGTGATTTACTTCTGTGATTGACTTCTATAAGTATTATTAGTATAGTTATGAGATATGTATATGCTAGCCACATGTCCATACCATGCAAGAATACATTAATATCCTATAATTATTATTAAACTTGATTAATAGTTAAGTTTGATTATTAGTTGATTAATCCCTTAATTTTGATTAATAATTAATTAATGATTTATAATT
>APFE030917737.1:11874-53446 GCA_000404065.3 Pinus taeda
TTTGTCATAACATTGGAGTTGATTATCTTTCCCAGTTTCCCTACAATACCCCTTAATTCAACTTCCTTTCCTTCCATAGAAAATTTCATGAAAAGTTCTTGAAAATTAAAAGCTATTGTACCCAAGGATTGTAGCCATTGGACTCCTAGTACAACATCAGCACCTCCCATTGGAATGGAAAGCATTGGCTAGTCAACACATAGTCTCCCATTGATAGCTTGACATTATGGCATTTTCCAGAGCAATTTATTGTTCCTCCATTGCAATCATCACTTGACACTCTGGTGCTGGATATAGGAAGCAATTCAATTCTTTTGCTACCTTACAATGAATAAAATTGTGGGTACTTCCTGAATCAATCAGCACTATTACCTTTTTCTTCTTGATTTGCCCTTCTATCTTGATGGTTTGAGGAGTGGTACTTCCCACCAATGCATTACAAGATATCGTCGGATTCATTTGTTCTTCATCTAGGCTTTGTTCCTGGAGTATATCCTCTTCTTTTGACTTTTCTTGCTCCTTTTCTTCTTCCTCTTCACAATCTATGTAGAATAATTCTTCTCAGCACACTTATGACCTTTAGTGTATTTACTATCACAACAATAACAAAGCCCTTTTGCTCTTTTTTCTTCCAATTGTTGTGGTGTCAACCTTATAGGTTGTGGAAGGCTAGGGAGAACACTTCCATCTTTATAGTTGTGAGTGGTATACTTCTTGGTTGCCATAATTTGCTTTCCATTTTTCTTGCTAACCTGAATGCCTTCTCTAATGAATCAGGTTCCCAAAGGCGAACATCATGTTGGATATTATCCTTTAAATACCCTATGAACACATCAATCCTATGCTCCTCTGGAATATCTTTCACCCTTATGTTCAGTTTTTTGAACTCCTCAATGTGCTCCGTTATTGAACCCTTTTGTTTGAGACTTATCAATTGGCTAAAAAAAGTGTTGCTTTTTGTATCCTCATAATGTGCCATCAATTCTTCCGTAAAAATTGCCCAAGTGATAAATTGTTTACGAGAGCAAAGCCATTGATACCATACAAAACTGATTTGGTTCCAAATATAAAGTTGCCATACGTACCTTTTGTGTGTTTTGCACATTATTGAGATCGAAAAATTGCTCCATCTGTAATATCCATGTTGCTGGATCCTTGCCATCAAACTTCCTCATATTGATTTTTGGAATATGATGGGTCTTCGATCTCACATTAGAGTCTATGGAATCATGATTAACATTTCCTTTGTTCTCATCATGAGTTTCCTTTACTACCCTTTCACCCTTAGTGACCATTTCTTGTAGCAACTTATTCATATTTATCTTCAATTCGTCCATGTCTGTCTTCAAATCGTCCATGTGTGTCTTCAAATATGTCTTCAAATCATCCATTTATGTCTTCAAATTTGTCTTCCAATCGTCCATATTAGCTTCCACGCCCTTTATCTTAGATTCCATGCCATTTATCTTAGCTTTTGTTAGCTTTTGTGAGGTTGACATTTTTTGCACTTGGTCTTGTAATTTTGATATATCATGTAGCATTTCTTACTCTTTTTCATGAGTCATGCTAGAGCTTTCAGGTTCCTTACTAGGTGTTTGTATTTTCTTTCCTCGGGGCATCAGTTACTGATAATAATTCTCTACTATGCCCTTTGAATTCCTTCAAAATAAATTTTCAAACCAGGCTTAAGCAAAAATTTAAGAAAACCTACACACCTTTTTTCACTTTGTAGGAGCTCAATATTGCCTCTAATGTATCTCTGTACTTTCCAATCATCTAGTTCTTAATTTGTGACTTGTAGTAGCCCTCTTTCTCCTATTTCCAATGCCACAAGTCTGACCAAAATTGGATTCTCCAAGGAAGAGTTATGCGAAATCTCCCACAGTGACTTGATTATAGACTAGCTCAATAGAGCAAACTTGTACGACATGACACGAGCCACTGTTTCAACCTTTGTATCTAATGCCTCCACACAAGACACTATAGTCCATGCTCGTTCTATACCTTCTTACAAAATTCCAATCCGATTCTCAGAGAGAACGTTATGAAAATTTTTCCCAGGTCACCTGTTTTGAATGTAATTCAGGAGTCTGCCAAAAGACCAACTTCCTCAGATCATATCTCCGAGCATATCATGCAAAAAGCTCTGAAATTCGGACCCAAGGTTCAGCGCGATTTCTTCTCAAATGGGTTTTTTTTGCGACTTCTGAAACGTCACAGAAAAAAAATTATAGCGAAAATTCCACGACGACCTGTTTGGAGCAGCGAAACCCTAGAATCCAAAGCTCTGATACCAAATGTTATGAAACCAGCTCAAGAAAAGATAGAAAAGAGAGATCAACGCCTTAGAATTCAGCCTCTTAGAGGGGGAAACCTCCTTTACATTACATAAATGAACAATTCTTGGATGATACAAATGAAAATACCTGCTTTCTATATATAGGAGTCTAAGGGCTCATAACATAATCAGAGCCGACATAACAATAATAATGTAAGGGCACAATAATAACAATAGTGGGCTTCAATGGGGCACAATAGAAACAATATGGGCACTACATGGGTACATCAATATAATAAGGGGGTTGTACTAATAAAAATAAGGGGTTACACTAGTAGTACAGGGGCCTAACAAAAACCCACATTGAACCTCTTCTAGAAAGTTTTCTCAAAACAGAGGTGAACTTGGTATGCTGGAAACTTCGAGAAATAGTCAGTTGCATGTTGTTTGGTAGAGATATGGTCAAGCTCTCCCATTTGGAGCTCTTGATCCTACCTTTAAGAGCCTTCCCCTTGAGATGTGAACTTTCATCCCCCTTTTGTACATCCCTAACTCCCTCTCCCTTCTTATAAATCAAATCCATCCTTCCCCCAAATGGTTGGTCATTAATTGCCTACATTGCTATGCTGAGATTATGCCTAAATATTGCCCATATAACTTGGAGGAGTGCTTGAAGAGTATTGGCTTGGACTTTGACATCGACTAAGAGGAATTCCGAAACATCAAGGAAGTGGTTGTATTCTTCCATTTTTTATTCATTAATATATACATCTAATGTTCACTTTCCATAAATGTCTAAATATTTATGAATTTATCTTAACACTCCTTGATCTATCAAGTAGTTTATGTTTGATATGTACTATTTATGCTCTTTTATCTTGTATTGTCTTTTGATCTCTTTTGTAGATACCTAGACATAAGGAATAGGAAAGGTGTGAGCCTGGAAGCTAGGAGATCGAAGCCATCACCAAAGGATTGAGAAATTACCAGCAGAGCAATGTAGGTTTCTCTCTCCCTCTGTATTTTTAAACATAAGCTAGGAAATTCTGCATTAGTTTGTTTAATTTGTTTCTAGACCCACTCATTGTGATAGAGAGATCACCTCTGTTTGCAGAGGGGATTTATATTCACAACAAAATGGAAACTCTAATGTGGAACCTATAACCCCTTCAATCTCTTTTTCAATATGATCTCCTGACCCGTTTGACTAACCATTGAGTTCTCACTTAGTCTGGGTTTGTATAGGTCTGCACATTGAATGATCACTAACTTAGAGTGTTAAGTCTGGAACCTTTGTTGAAATATTTGTTATTTCTTCCCATATTCCTCGTACAGTGCATTTTTGACTTGGACAGTTGCGCTACTGATCCAAAATAGATCTTGTGTAAGAACCACTAAGTCTAGTGTCTTCATTAATTAATAGTGCAGATGAAAGAATGGCGAAAAAATACAAAAATACAAAGGAAAGCGGAAGCACAACAGGAATGCGCCAGGGTTGTTGGATCCACGGGATCAAAAATGAGATCAAATTGCATCAAAGAAGGCAATGACACATCAAACCTCAACCTCAAAGAGATTGCAATCAGCGATGACATATAAATCATTGATCAAGTGCGTAGATCAATGGCGAAGTGAGATTGAATTGCATCACAATATCGCCAAAGGGAGGACTTACGGTAGGCCAGGGACTCTTGTGATATGTGATTGCAATTATCACATCGTAGATAAGTAGAAGGGGAAAGGACCCAGAACATCATGATGGGCTGACATGCGATACACTGATATCGGTGATCGGTGATTAGCGAAGTGGATTGGTGCAACAATGCAGGAGACCCACGACCCCACGATATCTGATATGCCGATATCGGTGATCGGTGACTGACGGAGGAGGGGGATCCCAGCCATATGAAAGAGTCATGCCTTGCGACATGCGATAAAGGCTGGACCCGATATTATGGACATGATTGGATATTATTTGAAGTCTGATAGAAAGTGTTTTTGTCTGATTTTCTATGTTCTCTATGTATTTTCCTTTGGAGAACAAAAATGCATTTTTTTAAGGATTTTGCTGGAGGAAGGCCAAATGGCTAGTTCCACCCATGCCCACTAGTATTTCATCCTGTTAGTAGCCTTGTGCCCAGAGCATTTCAACAATGAGTGCATGAACACTCGATGGGAGCCAGAGAGCCCGGGGAAGAAGGGAAACGGTCGGAAGCCAGAGAGCCTGAAAAGGGAAATGAACAGACAGTATTGTTAGGCTTAAAAACCGTCCAATGAAAAAACTGGGATAGTTAGAGGGGAAATAGATTGAGATAGAGAAGACAGATTGAAAGAGGCGAATAGAGTAACACGATCGAGGGAGAGTCTGTGCACTCTTTTAGACTTGAGGTCTTCGAGCAGATCCCTCTTTGATGTCATTGTTGGTTGAGACTCTGTTTTTGAGCTCACTCTTGTAATAATCTATTCTTAAAGACTTAATATAGAGGTCGAAACTGAAAGTTGGACCGGGAGATGTAGCAGGAAGTCTGGTGAACTCCTTGATTATTTGTTGTGTTGATATGTGTGTCTGTTATGTTTCTGACTGTTAATTGTCTATATTATTTGCAATCTTTTCGATCCATTGCACTAAGTAATATAGCCATTTTCCTGCACATGAGTTAGTAATACCTTTTCTTCTTGATTTAGTATCCATTTCGGATCAAGTGGTATCAAATCATTTCATTTTATTAATGTTAGACAAGCTTGTACTGGATTTTGAATGCTAACTCGATTAAAGCTCAGACTAGGAGAAGGAGAACTTGTTGAGACTAATCCAGAGGTTGGAAGAGTCTATTCTCAAAGGAGAATGGTATAAGAAGCTCCATTGGGATCTGAATCTCAATTTATATAAAGTTTTAAGACACTCCAAGCCATGGTGGAAGAGATGTATCTGGAATTTAAGAGGGGTCGAGGTGAAAGAACTCCAAAACCTAAACTAGACAAATGAGCAGAGGAACTTTTACTAGTTGCCCCTCCAGAAGGCAAAGGGAAAGGGGAAATGCCTCCTCCACAATCTTCTCCATCATCACCTTCATCATCCTCATCATCTTATAGCTCTTCTAAGAAGAAGAAGAAAACTTCCTTAATCAAATTAGATGTGAAGTTTGATTTTCCAATTTATGATGGAGAACTCAATGCATAGAAGCTAGATAATTGGATAAGACAAATTGATGTATATTGCAGGGTACAGAACGTTGATTCAAAAAGTAAAAAGATTCAACTAGCTAGCCTTGAACTTGGAGGAACTACACTAATATGGTGGGAAGGCAAGACACAAGCTGATCTGCAAAAACATGGTAAAATCATTTCTACCTGGAATGAATTTGCTTCTGATATTAAAAAGAAATTCTATCCTTTAGCTTACATGCAGCAGGTAATGATGAGCTAGCAAACTCTTCGTCAGTTGAAGGTTCAAAGTGTACAATGTTATACTCAGGAATTCAGAAGGAGAGCTTTAACTCTAGGTATATCATTAGATTCACCTGAGACTTTATTGAAGTATATAGGTGGTTTTCATAGCTATTTAAAGCATACTATTCTCATGTTTAATCCCACTAGCTTAGATGATGTGCTAGTTCAAGCCACACATCTAGAAACTAGAGGTAATAATGTAAACCAAGAGGTTTGGGGATCATCTAAATATTTTGTAAGCAAGAGCAAGGAGAAGAAGAAATTGAAATGGAAAGAGAGGAGAGAAAACACTGTAAAGAAGGATAAACTTCATGCACTCATTACAAGAAAGAAGGACACGATGAGGCACACTGCTGGTTTTTGCATCCATAATAGAAACCTAAGAAGTTTGGTGGTAAGAAGAAAAGGAATGTTGTTGCTATTCAGTAGGACTTGGAATCAGATTTAGGCAATGAAACAATAGTTACAGCCACAGGTATTAAAGGTAAATATTTTGAAGCATCCACAAGTAATTCTGCACAATCTTTTGATAATGAAAATAATGAGAGGGAAAGAAATGAGCTTTTTCATATTAGAGTAATTTCCAAGCACAATAAGATTAATACTTTGTTTGATAGTGGATCACAAGTAAATTTGATTTCTGAAACAATTGTAAAGAAGTTTGGATTACAAACAAAACCTCATGAGAAGCCATATCCATTAGGTTGGGTGTGTGATAAAACAAAGCTACATGTAACGAGACAATGTAAACTTAGGTTTGCTATTGGATCAACATTTGTAGATGAGGTTGAATTAGATATAGTTCCATTGGATATATGTGGTATTGTTATAGGAAATCCATACTTGTATGATAGGAAAGCTATTTTCTATAGAGCTGAGAATAAGTATCAACTCATTAAAAATGGAATAGAATACATTGTAAGAGCTCATAAAATCAAAGATTACTATTCTCTCATAAACTCAGGACAGATGAAAATAATTGTGAATTCAAGTAAGAAATTTTTACTAATTGTAAAGGCAAAGAATCCTAAAAAATCCAATGCATTTGAAGGTTGTGATTCTAAACAGAAAGATGATTTAGTTAAAGTTGTTTCAGAGTATGATGTTCTATTTCAAGAACCAAAAGGTCTGCCACCCAAGCGAGAAATAGTACATGATATTTATTTGCAACAAGATGGTCCATTACCTAACATTGGAATGTACAGGTTATTAGCTTTAGAGAATGCAGAGATAAAGAAGAAGGTGTAGAATTTGCTCGATAAAGGGTTTATACGACCAAGCACGTCACCATGTGGGTCTCCAATCGTGCTAGTGAGAAAGAAAGATGCTTTATGGAGAATGTGCATTGATTATAGAGCACTAAATAAAATAACGATCAAGAATCATTATCCCCTTCCTCGTATTGATGATTTATTAGATCAATTGAAAGAAGTAGTTTACTTTTCTAAGTTAGACTTGTGAAGTGTTTATCATCAGGTCAGAGTTGCAGAACAGGATGCATGGAAGACTGCTTTCAAGGCAAAGCAAGGAATTTATGAATGGTTGGTTATGCATTTTGGCTTAACTAATTCTCCTGCTACATTTATGAGAGTCATGAATGATGTACTCAGACCGTTTATTGATGACTTTGTAATTTTTTATTTAGATGACATTCTTGTTTTTAGTAAGACATGGGAACACCATGTAAAGCAGACTTTAGATGTTTTAATAAGAGAAAATCTTTATGCAAAACTGTCAAAATGTGAATTTGGCAGAACATCTTTAAATTATTTGGGTTATATTGTAGGGGGTGGTGAATTGAAGATAGATCCCTCTAAGGTTGAAGTCATTGTGAACTGGCCTAAACCCAAATCTGCTACAGAGGTTAGGAGTTTCCTAGGGGCAGTACAATATTGGAGAAAGTTTATTGCTAACTTTGCTTTGATTTCAGCTCCATTACATGCTTTAAAAAGATTGAAATAGGTGTTTAAGTGGGGAGGAAAACAACAGAAAGCCTTCGACAACTTAAAAGAGAAAATCATTACAACACCAGTACTAGCACTGCTAGATCTTTAACATCCATTTCAGATTGAGACAGATGCCAGTGACTATGCCATGGGAGCAGTGTTGATGCAACACAAAAAACCCATATGCTATCATTCTAAGACATTTTCTTCTGCAGTAGTTAATTATCCCACATATGATAAAGAATTGTATGCATTAGGTCAAAGTGTGAAAAAGTGGAAACATTACCTAATGGGTAAAGAAACAATCATACATATAGATCATCAACCACTTAAATATTTGCACTCACAAACTAAATTGTAGCAATCAAGACATTATAGGTGGACGGGTTTTCTACAACAATTTCATCTTGTCATTAGATATAAGAAGGGCATACACAATAAGGTTGTAGACATGTTATCAAGACCAATCATAAATGCATCTACTATACTTAAGCATAACTCAGTAATGCATGAAATTTACATTGAACAATATGCTCAAGATGTAGATCTCAAAGATGTATATGCAACTTTAAATCATGGCAAGCAAGTAGAAGAATTGGATTATTATGTAAAGGACCAACTCTTATATCATTTGCGAAAATTATGCATTCCACAAACTGAAAGAGTTAACATAATCGGAGAAGCACATACTTCTCTCATATCAAGTCATTTTGGTGTCAGTAAAACAGTTGCACCAATGTAAAGGTTCTATTATTGGCCAAGAATGCATGAGACAGTTTCTAGATATATCAAAGGGTGTACTATCTGTGCTACAAGCAAGCCCAATAATAGGAAATTAGGCTTGTACACTCCACTTCCAATTCCTTCTCATCCTCGGGAAAGTGTTTCCATGGATTTTGTTGGGGGATTGCCAAAATCTAGGAAAGTTCATGATTATTTGTATGTTGTTGTGGATAGGCTCAATAAAATGTGTATTTTGATACTATGTGACAAGCGGGTTATAGCTGAACCAACAACAAAGTTGTTCTTTCAAAATGTATGGGTTCATTTTGGGTTATTCACTTCTATTGTATCTTATCGAGATTCTCGATTTGTTGGGAAGTTTTGGTCAAGTTTATGGGAGGTTATGGACACCAAGTTGAAGACGAGCACAAAATTTCATCCACAAACAAATGGTCAGACAAAAGTGGTCAATAGGACAGTGATCCAGTTGCTCAGAGGCTATTGCATCAAGCATCCCAAGATTTGGGATGAGCATTTGTGTTATGTGCGGCATGCTTACAACCATGCCAAGCACTCTTCTACTCAGAGATATCCTTTTGAGACTTGTTTTGGTTTTATACCAAAGTCTCCCTTAGATTTTGTCTTTGGTAAAGACATATTAGTTGATGGAAATAGTGATGTGGACAAAGCAACCAAGTTCATTGAACAAATCCAAGAAATTCACCAGGTAGTACAGGACCAACTGGAAAGAAGTCAGTCCAAGTACAAGAAAAGACATGACAAGCATCGAGTTGAGCATAGTTTTCAGGTTGTGATCAAGTTTGGCTATACATCAGCAAAGACAGAACACAGGGTGAAGGTAAGAAGCTAAAACCAATAAGGTATGGACCTTTCAAGATACTTGATAAAATTGGTGAAAATGCTTTTCGCCTTGATTTACTGGCTTAAATGAAGATCTATTCAGTTGTTAATGCAAAAAACTTGAGATTGTATGAACCTTCATTAATTGAAGATCTTGAAGAAAAAATCAGTTGCCTTCTATTGGGGATGTGTTGCCTGAGTATCTCAATGAGTTACAGGAAGACACAATTCTGGATAGAAAGGTAAGAAATACACGTCAAGGGGATGTTGAGTACCTGAGAGTGGGACTTAAAGGTTTAAATCCAAGCAAAGCAAGATGGATAGAAATTGGACAAGTGAAGGAACTGTATCCTCACTTGATCGATTTCTAAAACCAACTTTTGGTGGTCCAAAGCTTTTCAGTGGGAAGGCGTGATCCAAAATGGATCTTGTATAAAAAATTCTAAGTCTAATGCCTTCATTAATTAATAGCACAAATGAAAGAATTGCGGAAAAACCCGAAAATCCAAAGGAAAGTGTAAGCACAGCAGGAATGCACCATCGTCGTTGGATCCACGGGATCAACGGATGAGATCAAATCGCATCAAAGAAGCCAGCGACACATCGAACCTCAGCCTCAAAGCGATTGCGATCAGTGATGACATATAAATTTTTGATCAAGTGCGTAGATCAATGGTAGAGCGAGATTGAATCGCATCGCAATATCGCCGAAGGGGGGACTTACCGCAAGCCAGGGACTCTTGTGATATGCGATTGCGATTATGGCATGGAAATATCACATCGCAGATAACTAGAAGGGGAAAGGACCCAGAACATCGTGATGGGCTGACATCTGATACACCGATATCGATGATCAATGATCGACGGAGTGGATTGGTGCAACAATGCAGGAGACCCACGACCCTACAATATGCGATACGCCTATATCATCGATCGATGATTGGCAGAGGAGGGGGATCTCAGCCATATGAAAGAGTTATGCCTTGCGACATGTGATAAAGGCCGGACCAGATCTGGATTATGGATGCAATTTGATATAATTTGAAGTCTGATAGAAAGTGTTTTTGTTGGATTTTCTATGTTCTATGTGTATTTTCCTTTGGAGACCAAAAATGCATTGTTTTAAGGGTTTTGTCGGAGGAAGGCCAAACGGCCAGTTCCACCCGTGCCCACTAGTATTTCATCCTATTAGCAACCTTGTGCCCCGAGTGTTTCAACAATGAGTGCATGAATGCTCGACAGGAGCCAAAGAGCCAGGGGAAGAAGGGAAATGAATGGAAGCCAGAGAGCCCGAAAAGGGAAATGAACAGATAGCATTGTTAGGCTTAAAAAGCCATCCAATGACAGAACAAAGAAAGTCAGAGGGGAAACAAATTCAAATAGAGAAGATAGATTGAAACAGATGAATAGAATAATAGGATAGAGGGAGAGTCTGTGCACTCTTTTAGACTTGAGGTTTTCGAGCAGATCCCTCTTTGATGTCACTGTTGGTTGAGACTATTTTTCAGCTCACTCTTGTAATAATTTGTTCTTAAAGACTGATTGACACTGAAAGCTGGACCAAGAGACGTAGCTAGGAATTATGGTGAACTGCTTGATTATTTGTTGTGTTGATATGTGTGTTTGTTATGTTTCTAACTGTTAATTTTCTATATTATTTGCAATCTTTTCGATCCGTTGCACTAAGTAATATAGGCATTTTCCTACACATGAGTATGTAATACCTTTTCTTCTTGATTTAGTATCTATTTCAGATTAGCTACCAACACACATTTCCATAAAATAGTTGCATTGAACCCCCTTTCAGCACGGGTTTGGCTATGACAGTCATGCTGATCTCAGAAATTTGAGAAAAAATTAGGGTTTCTTTGTCAAAATCCAGTATGTCTTGGCCCCTCAGGTATTTTTCTCATCTTTTGTGATTAGATTTATTAGTGTTTTGTTTAGTCATATTTGTTAATTAGAAAATATTTTTCTCTTTAGCTTTCAAGTGCTTGGAGTGGACTTGGATTGATTCTAGGATTTTTAGGTTATTTGATTGTCGCTTGCTTCTCGTGAGTGTCCCTAAGATCTTGATTTGCTTGTTGATTAGATCTTATTTTCTGTGGAAATCATTCAAACATCAATTTCATTGGTTTTAGCTTGGCTTTTACAAAGTTTATTTTCGATTGCATTAGGTCATATTACAT
Organism: Pinus taeda; assembly: GCA_000404065.3. Taxonomy (NCBI): domain Eukaryota; kingdom Viridiplantae; phylum Streptophyta; class Pinopsida; order Pinales; family Pinaceae; genus Pinus; species Pinus taeda. Next base: position 23,322 of record APFE030917737.1, read on the forward strand.
TTGGAAACCATCTTTGTTGTCCATCAAGCATAGATTACATTTTTTGGTTTACAGCGTGAAAAGAGTGCATCCTTTATTTGTTCAAAAGGGAAAAAGTGAAAGGTATTTTCATTTAAGTGATTTTGAATTCGAATTGGTTCTTCTTTGATTGATGCATTGGTTGCATTAGAAGCATTTGAATCAAATTTTAATTTTTTCTTAGTTGATGCTTTAGTTACATTAGAGCTTCAAAATTCAAAGAAAAAAATCATTTATATAAGTGCATATTAGTAAAGGGAAGGTGATTTTCTTTTCAAAAATGTTGCATTTTGGATAGTGAAAGTGAATTTTGTTTCTTCTTTTGATATTTTCATTTGGAAAGCGAAGGTGTAAGTTAGTCGAAGGCATGTTGTTTGATGCATTACTGATTGAAATCTCTTTACTTGATTAGTCTAGTTTTCATCAAAGTGGAAAGTTTTTTTTTTTTTCATATAATTGCATCTTAGGGATTTAGGTGACATCGGTTTGAGCCCAAAATTGAAACATAATTCAAGATAAACGTTAAAATTTACTCAATTAACCTAAGGAGTATTTAGAACCTAACGCAAATATTTGAAGGTCTAGGCTAGAGATGTGTTCCGACATTTGTAAACCTAGAATTTGTCGTTATTTTCCAGCATTGTATCTTGAAGGTGAAATCTCTTTCCACGTATCGAAGTATATAGGATCGTTCTCCAGTAACCTTAATTATATTGTTGGTGCTCCACGTATGGAAAGTATATGGGAATTCTCTTATCGAACGGTTATGCATTAGACAGTGCTAACATGGACTTGTGCTCCCCGTACCGTCGCGTATATATTGGGAGACCCCACTAGGTTGTTATCCTTAGCCACAGGTAACTGAGTTAGCTTCCTTGTAAACGTGATGCATCGAACAAAAAATTTGGGGAGATTGGTCGTTCTGCATTAAGTCCTTGGTTTCAGCTAAGGTGTATATAGCGGTTCATGGATACTTCGTAAACCCTCTTGCCTAGATTACCGTTTTTTAATTATTTTTTGTTTTAAGTTCTAAAATTTACTGCCCACAATAACATGTCTTACCCATGATGTTCTCCTTGGGCTCATTATTCCTTATTAATTATAAATTTTAATTGAAGCTCAAATAAATCACCTCCTCTCCTTTTTCTTTTTTTTTTAGAAAAGGTCATCATAGCAGAACTGTCGAGTTCGCCTTATCTATCCCCTTCACAGTCTGACACTAAAAGGTCACCACAAGGTTTCCACCTTGAGATTACAAATTCACTTGAAATTCAAGGTTTTAAAATTGGAATTTCCCAAATATTCAACCCCTCGCTTCTAATACTCCACTTCGAGAGTTGTTGTCATCATCTCAGGAATCTTACCCAGAAAGTCTTGAGGTTCCTCAACTATTTTTGTTGTTTCCCCCAAATCTGCTTTATGATCCTTTGAGAATATCTCCTCAATTCCCATATATTCCATTTGAGAATCCTGATGTAACTTTGGGGATTTCTCCTTGATCATCACGGATTCCCCCTCACCAATTTTTTCCACCCATGTCATCAGAAGTTGAGATTCCAACCTCTCCATGAGATCCTCCTTCGGAAGTCTCAACCTCTCATACTATGGGTCTTGGTGATGAATCTGAATATCACTTTCCACCTGAAGGCTTTCCATATGTGTCTTCTACTCATATGGGGAGTGGGCCAACTCTACCACTTGAAAGTAGTGAACTTTTATTCCGACCAGGTTTTACCTCTCTTGGTCACTTAATTTTAGGTACTCCAAGTGCATCTTTGCTTTATCATCATCCGATATGGTCATCTAGCATTATCCATACCTCTCACCCATTCATTTCGAATGTGGCCTCCCAAATTCTTGTTCAAACTATAGTTTCTACAGTTCCTATTCAACCTACAGTCACGATTAGGACAATCAATGGCCCTATAGGTTCTTCAACTCCTCTTTCAACCTCTATAGTGATTATACATCCTCCATTGAGTGGGAAATATGTATCACCCCCTATCCCACCACATGGGGGGAAACCCCCACCTCCATATGTACCTCTTATTTCTGGTGGAACTTATATGATTGGATCTCAAACTCACATTATGGGAGAAAGTCAAAACGTTGGTAGTATTCCTTTTGGATCTAGTCAAATTTCTTATGAGCAACCTCTTTTAGATCAAATACCTTATCAATATCGATACCCTCTTTATGTTTCACAGCAACCTCAAAATCTACCTTTCAATCAACAAGCAAGATCCCAAATGAAGTTTGGTCCTAATCCCTCATTTGGGTCATCTAGACAGTTTCAGTTTGCTTCTGGAACTTATCCATTAGGAGATGGTAATTCTTTATAGCAAGGAACCTATTCATATCAACAAGGAACCTATCAAATTCCACAAGGAACCCATCAACAACAAGGACCTTACATGAAACAAGGGTCTTATCAACAACCATTATAGTAGCAAGGTCAACCGTTGCATCAAAAACCATATGCTCAATACTCCTCATAAGTTTTTTATCCCCCTTATGGTTCTCAACGGCCTGTGGTGGGTCAATATCAACCTTTTCATGGTTAGAAACCACCTTTGTAGGGACAAACTTCACCTTTATATGGTCAAATTCCACTCAGTGGGTGAAATATCAAAATCCCTATGGTCAGAATCCACCACTATGGGGGAAACATCAGTACCAACAAGGTTGGAATCCTTACTCTGGACCTTATCAAAGGCCTTTCATGCCTTTTAATCCTCAATTTCCATTCTTTGCGACTTTGGAGTTATTCGATGTGTCAAGGCTCACAAACAACCCAATACTTCATAAATTGTATTGGCCTCCAGTTCCTACCAAAATTCCTGGTGATTGTCCAAAATTTGAAATAAATTCTGGAGAATACCCCCAAGATCACGTCATGACCTACCATTTATGGTGTTTTTCTAACTCTTGGGTCGACGATTCCATTCGATTGCATCTTTCCCAGTGAACCCTAACGGGTGTTGCTGCCAAATGGTACACCAATATACCTCGAGATGCCTTTCAAGATTTCAATAATTTGGCTATGGCTCTTCTTACTCACTTCTAACTAGTTCAATATGAAACTGGTACCCATCTCCTAACATCTTTGAAAAAGAATACTGCTACCCACATCTCCAATCACATCCATGAATGGAGACATCAACGTCGCCTTATTAAGTTTGAAATCCCTGATGAAGTTTTAACCGAATGGTTTACTAATTCATTCGTTAATCAAATCACCAAATCCATAGCTATGGGTAGTTGTGTGACCGAAGAACAAGTCATCACCTATGCTCAATATCTAGATTTTCTATATTCGCAATCAGGCACGCTTTATGATATCTTACCTAATCCTCCCCAACCTTCAACTGATCCAGCATCTTCTAAACCTGCGGAGACACCACGTATTAATGGTATTATTGGGTCAATAGCTCAAACTTCTAGTAATACTTCTTCCGCTTCTACGAAGTAGGGATCTTCTCCGACTACTACACTTTCTCCTCCTTTGAATACTCCCAAAAATCCTAGTAAAACTTCCGAGGTAAATGTTGTCCAATCTACCACAACAGACAAAGCCTCGAAAGGAAAAAATAAGGGTAAATGTAAGACTAAATTTGATACCACAAAACATGATCCTTCTAAACCATTTGCTAATGATGCATCCAAATGCAATCTGAAATATCCTTGTCTTATATGTGATGAAGATCATTATACCAAGGATTTTCCCCATCATGCTAAGGTTAGTCATTTATTAAAAGGAACCCCACAGACACTAGCTATGTTGAAAGAAACATTTCCATCACAATAGACTTCATTGGTAGATCAACATCAATCCTCTACATCTTTGGGCTCTTAAGATTTTATGAGTGGAATGACACATGTCTATGTTGCTAGTCGATCGAAATATTATCAGACTCCTACCAAACTGGTTGTGGAAAGTGATGCCACTAATACGCCTTCTACTTCCACTCTACCTAGTTATGGTCCTTTTCATATTGAATGACCTAGTAATGATTCCATTATCTGACCACCCCCCAAAGGTGTTCTTCAAAAGTCATCATATAATCTGAATATGCAAGCTGCTCAACATTATAATATTGTAGAAGATTTAGCTCAAACATCTTCGACGATGTCAGCTTTGGAAGTCCTCCATACTTGTCCATCACAAAGGAAAGAATTACTATCTTCCATAAGAGGAATTGATCCTACATATTTGAATCTGATTACTCTTGACCTCGAGAACCATGATCCTCGTCTCCCACATCAAATTTCCTTCTTGATACAAGTTACTATCAAGGGGAATACTATTCATAGGATTGTTATTGATGAGGGCGCTTCTACTTGCATCATGTCTCTTTCATGTTGGAAATTTATTGGCTCTCCACCTCTCAACTAGTCCCCCAATACCTGGGAAGCCTTCAATGGTAGAGGTTCATGCCCATATAGTATTCTTAATGACTTCTCGATTTCCTTGGAAGGAAAAACCATTAACCTAGAAGTAGAAGTTGTCGATGACAATCTAAATTACAATATTCTACTTGGTCATAGCTGGATGCATGCAATGTTTCATGTGGTTTCCACTTTATTTTGAGTACTCTTTTTTCCTCATCAAGGGAAAATAGTCACTGTCGATCAGCTCAGATTTTTCTCCTCCAACTCCTCAAATGGTAATTTTCCATATGTTTGGAATATCGACATTCCTTATGAGAGTGTTGGGGTGCGTATTTTCAAAGACTCATCCCTTCTGGGAAATTTTTCCCTTCCACTTCTAAATGTCGCTTCAATTAACATGATCTCGACTTGCCACAATCATAGGGTCATTCCCTGTCATGATCAGATTGATATTTTTGGCAATGTTATGCCTCTTAGCCCCGTAGAGCAAGCATATCAAGTTTTCGTTTCGACTTCTATGGAAACTTCTGAAATTCATGATCATTTCAGTTTGAGTCTAGATGCATATTTGCAATCTCCCTGGCTCAGTTCTTGGGATTCTCTGGATCCTTTGAATGAGACATTTTTGACTGACAAGAGTATCACAAAAGTTATGTCTCTTGAGGAAACGCCATGGAATGATGCCCATCATCATTCCTAATTTCTCCCAAGCCTTAGTGAGATCTCTTCTTGTCTAGAAACCCTTGATTCAGATGTACTAACTCATCCACTTTAGACACCTATTTTGGTTCATGAAGTGTTGTCCAAAGGAAATATGGGAAACATTTCAGCGACAATGCCAATGAACATCTCTATCAAACATTTTGTGATGTATTTTCTTGGTCATACGAAGAGATGTCTGGCATATATCTGAGTATAGTAGTGCACGATATTCCTACTTATTTGGGTGTGAATCCTCTTCATCAATTCCTTCATCCCGTGCACCCTAGAGGGGCAGCTACCATAAAGGGAGAAGTTGAAAACTTCTTAAAGGTGGTTTCGTTTATCCTATTCCATTAACAAATTGAGTCTTGAATATTGTTCCTATGACTAAGAAACAAGGAAATATCCATGTTTGTGTTGACTATCGTGATATCAATCATGCATGTCCTAAACATAATTATCCAACTCACTTTATAGATCAAATCATTAACGAATGTGCAAGGAGTGAGATGTTTTCCTTTATGAATGGATTTTCTGGATACAAATAGATTAACATTCTCCCCATCGATCAATGCAAAACTTCTTTCATTTGTCCTTGGGGAACCTTTGCTTACAAAAAACTCCCTTTTGGTCTGAAGAATGCTAGTCCTACCTTCAAACGAGCAATGTCTGATGCCTTTCATGATATTAAGTACATCATTCAACCTTATCTCGATGACCTACGGACACATTCTTCTAAGCATCACAACCATCCTAATCACCTTCGAGAGATCTTTCTTCATTGTCGACACTACAATATTGGTTTAAATCGGCATAAGTGTGTCTTTTGCATTGAATCTAGTCATCTCTTAGGGTTTGTCATATCCAAGGAAGGCATCCATATCAATCCCCTTAAGGTGGAGGGCATCATGAATTCCCCCCTCCATTTTCTTTACATCAATTGTAGAGATTACAAGGGAAAGAAAACTTACTTCATCATTTTGTCATGAATTTTTTGAAATTACCAATGGATTTACTCATTTGTTAAAGAAAGGGATCCCATTTATTTGGGATGAAGTTTCTAAAAAATCCTTCGATAGATTGAAGACTTCCATCATTAGCACTCCTTTACTACATCCCCCAAATTATCACCGCGATTATTTCTTGTACTTGGTCATTATCGATAGTACTATCGCTATAGTATTTATTCATGACGATGATGATTAGGATGAACACATGATTTATTACCTGAGTTGAAATTTTTTCGACGCTGAAAATCAATATGCTCATGTCCAAAACTAGCTTTAGCAATTGTTCATGTTCAATGCTTTGGGTACTATATTCTCTTACGAAAAGCCACTATGATTTCTGACTGTAACCCCATGAAATACATTTTGACTTGTCGGTTGTTGGGGGGCAAGTATTCTAAATGGATTGTTATTACAAGATTTTCATTTGGAATTTGTTAACGCTAAATCGAAGAAATCACTAGTTTTTGCTGAGTTAATTTATGACCTTCCTTCTAAAACCATGTTAATTGCATCTAATGAGTTGATTCATGATGAAACTCTCTTCCTCATCAGTATTGTCGATCCATGATATGGAGATATCATTACCTATCTCAACACTCAAAACTTTAAACAAGAGTTATCGAACTCTGAACGTCGACACATCTGACATCAGTCCTAACCTTACCGAATTATCAGAGATACTTTGTACCATGTTGGTGTCAATTCCATCCTTTATCAATTTTTAACACTTGAAGAAGATGAGATATTCTTAAATGAATGTCATTCTAGGGCCTGTGGCGGTCACATGTCGGGATATGCTATGGCTCCAAAAATCCTTCGCGCTAGTGATTTTTGGCCTTCGATCTTCAAAGATTGCATTTTGTCAGTCCAAAAATTTCATGCTTTCCATATTTATGACCACAAACAGTGCACCCTGTCCACACCCTTGCACCTAGTTATTACCATCGGACCCTTTGCCAAATGGGGTATTGATTTCATGACATGTAACCCTTGCTCGGCTAGGGCGCATGGTTATATCATCTTCGTCGTCGATTATTTCATTAAATTGGTTGAGGTGATGCCCACATATGATTCCAAACCTAAAATTTAGGCTCAATTCCTTTTTAATCATGTCATAGATCAATTTGAGGTCCCTGAGGCCATCTTCATTGTCCATAGCTCTCATTTTCAAAATTATATGATGACAGAGCTTACTGCTCAGTTGGGTCTGTGTCATGAAAATTCAACTTCTTATTATCCATAGGCCAACGACCAAGTTGAGGCAGTCAACAAAGTCTTGGTTACCATGCTTCAATGTACTATTGGGATCCATAAAAAAATTGGCACCTTATGCTATTTTCAGCTTTATGGGCATACCAAACTACAGCTAAGACAACAACTCGATTCACACCCTTTAATTTGGAGTATGGTCTAGAGGCAACCCTTTTGATTGAATGTGGGACTCCTTCATTGAAACTAGTTGCCAAATTACTCCCTAACACTTCACTGGAGGAGAAATGATTAATTTACCTTGAAATTATTGATGAAACTCATCGAATTGTTGTGTTATGTTGACGGTGTTGGACCTGCCAACGTTCAGGGGATCACCCCGGTATGAAGTCCCAAAAAGACTTAACACCATTTGGTGTGGGAGTCCCATCCGGTATGATGTCTTGGTTGCCATTGTCTTAAGGATTTTCCTAAACTATTGCTTTTCAGCACAGGAGAGTGGTCTGCTTTGTCTTCGGGAAGTGAGGCTCGCATTCCTAGTGAGTGTAAGTGTACTTGTGTCAATGGTTCTTTCACTGTGAGGGGAAGAGGGTGAAGGTGAGTTCCAAGTTGAAAGTGATCAATCCCAATTCAGATAGGAACACACAATAGGAAAGGACATACACAGCTTCCGGTGGAGCACTCCACTCGGATGCGGTAGTCACAACATACAAGGTGAGATGACACATACAACACTCACAGATCAGTCCGAACGAGTGTAATGGTTGTTACAGAAAGGTTCATGTGAAAGGTTTGTCTAATGTTTGGCAGAGTATTTGACATAGACAGGACAACATTAACAACATATACAACACATCTCCATTAATAGATTATGCATTACAACAAATGAAAAAGTTCAGATGTAGAAAACAGGTTAAAGAAACATGCATTACAAGTGTTAAAGATCATTGTTACAATAGATACAATACATGTCTGAAAACGTGTTGGCCTGTTGAAAGGCTTCTAAATTAAGTGAGAGTTCCAAGGCACATCGTTACACCATACATCACTAACCCCACTAGTGGAGCATTGGAGCCACTACTTACTCCTCAAAGAAAAGATTACAAACTCTCTTGTCTATGTGGGAGAAGATGAGGTGAAAATTCTTTTCTATGTGCAAATGAGGGGGTATTTATAGCCAAGGGTGAAACTGACCCTTGTGGTTGTTCAACTACCCTCATGACTATTCAGCTTCCATGACTTTTTGACTTACATGACTCTTTGCTCACAATAGGGTCTCTTGGACTTCCACATTACATCACATTGATTGACAACATAGCCCATAATGGAGATGTGGGCGACATGACTCGACATGACTTGATGTGACTGTGTTGGTACATTGCTACTGTTGGAGTGCATGTCAAGCTACACTACTACTGGCTGATGGATGTCTTCATCATGTATCACAACTTCACCTCCGCATGGTGAAGTGCACGAAGTCCTTGATAGTCCTTATTTTGCTTGATGAAGCTCTAACATGTTTTTCCTTGGTTGCATGTTGGAAGGTTTAACAGGCTCATATGTTTGTGAAGGTGCCTGTTTGTCGTGTTCATCCACTTTGCATGCTTCATTCGTTCATCCGTTGGTGAACTTGTCCTTCTACATGCTCTCCCTTCGTTCATCTCATTCATTGTCTTGCCATTCTTATTGATGTACCTGTTCCTGCTGTCACTCATGATGAGACGACATCAAATCCAAAAAACTCCTAGTCTACCATGACACATGATCATTTCAAATGCAAGTGACCAGGAGAGGCAGTAATGTTGTGAAGTGCAATGATGGCTCCGGGAATTTCTGATGAAAATTACACAAGAGTCACCGAGTGATGGAGATGGGCAATATGAGTCAACAGTGACTCTCTTCGAGGTCTGGATCGCCTGGGAGGAAAAAGTACACAAATTTTGGGAGGGACAGTTTGGGCTGCACGAAAGCAAGGTAGGCATGCTCTGTGCATTTTTCGGAAAGAACCATCATTGGGTTCTGGACAGCCAAATTTGTGCAATTTTCCAGAGGAGCGGGTCATGCTGCATGATGGGTCACTTGGCGGGGATTGCACAGTTTTCTTGGGGAACCTCATGAGTCATTGGAAGCCAAAACTACCAGTTGGCTACTAGTTTCGCTGGCAGCAAGAATTGCATAATTCCCAGAGGGAACTGTCAAGTGGCTACTCAGTCACTAGCAGTAGAAACTGTACAATTCCAAGAGGGAACTAGTAGTCTGCTACTAGGTGCTGCTTGCGGGGAAATGCATCAAGATCGGGAGGCTAGCCTACTCATCATCTCTACACAATTTCTAATCTTAGATAACTGATGGGTAGTGGAATTCCTGCTCATGATAACTGTGCAATTTCTAACATGAAGAGCTAGTCGACTATTCAAATGACTGACTGGGAAAACTACGCAATTTTCTGAAGGAGATAGGGACAAGAACTTGGTTTCTGTCTAGCCTGTCTGTGAAAATTTTGAAGGGAATTAGTCCGGGGTGGCTACTAGTTCTAACTATCTGAGTGGCGAGTATGAGAGTTGATTCCATTGCTTACGGGCAATGTATCTTGAACATTCTAGCTTGGTGCTTCTGCACTCTTCTAGTTGACAATTGATGGAGCCAATGGAAAGGTGATGGTCAGGGTGTTAGAGTGGAGTTTGGTCATCAAAACGTTTAGCAAAATGACTAAGTGTGTGAACAATCGAAAGATGCATAGGTGATCATACGAACACACACTCACATGACTTGATGACAAAATGACCCAAACCATCTAGACAGTGTAAGTGACAAGCGAGACAGTCATGATTAATCATTCATGATCGAGACGACGCTTGCGCGACATTGAATGTGAATCCATATGTGAGTGTGACAGATGATTTCATAGCGAATACAACAAGCACATATGAAGTGAACATTGAGCATAACCAAAACATGGTCATAAGGATGACTTAGAGATTAGCACGCAGAGAATTGAATGCAATGAAAAAACAAGGTGGATGTAAAGACTCACACAAGATCTTGGAGTGAACCCGAGTGTGTGTAGTCATCAAGTGAAACTCTTCAAGGGAGGCTTTGAAATTGGTGCAAGAAGAAATTTTGAAGGGTGGTTGTAGCGACTACAACACTTGGCGACACACTATTAGAACTCCAACTCCTTTGTTTTAGTCCATTACTAGAACAATGTCTTGGTCTTTTAGGGAGTACTGAATCGATGTGTGGGTTACTTCAGTTTCCCCATTTACCCCATGGACATACATGGTTCACCCTTTTCCAGCTCACTCAAACACAATCAAAAGTCTAGCTTAGATCTTAGTGTTTCGAATCAGGCATGAGTTGAAGATTTTCATAGTATAAGTTTACATCTTTGGTGTTACTCCACTGCAAGTAGGCCTGGATAGTACCCTGGCAGAGTCACGCAGGAAGACACACATAGCTCCACTGGCAGCAAGCATGGTTAGTAGCCTAGTGGATTTGCATGCTTCACCTCTGTACATAGGAAGCCTTTCTCTTCTTTCACCTTTGTATTTTTCAAGAGAACTATGCATAGGCACTTATTTATTTTGGGGCAGAAGAGGGATCCTGAGTTATTGGGAGCAGAAGAGGTTATTCCTTCAGAGAAGCATGTAATACCTCTGACATAGGTTTGCTTGTTTAGATTTTCCCCTTCTCTATTTCTACTAGTTGGATGAGCTTAAACACACATAGCAAAAGGCTAAGTATAGGCATGGGGTTTTCCAGTGTGGACACAAGTTCACGGTTGGACTAAAACTTCCCCTGTAGACGGTTCGTATTTTTCATCAGGACTTCATCTACTGAAGGTTACAACTAAGAACATAGAAGGTGGACACAAGACTAAACAAATGCCACAGTGTCACAAGTCTCTTCAAATTGCAGCCACATACTCTATTCAAAAGCCAAAACGTAATAGTTGGCAGCACTTATTTGTGGGAACAAAAATAGTAATATACCAAAAAAAGAAAACAAACATAAAAGAAAATAGTAAGTAGAGAAAGAAAAGCGAAGCAGAAATATAAGTAAAATCAAAAGCAAAGCGAGTAACCAAACAAACAAGCAAGTAAATAAACAAACATGCAAAGCAAGAAAGCAAACAAGTATGCAAGCAAGCAAACTGAAAGCAAACACTACTCCTACTCCTAAGCTAATGGTGCATGAGCTTGATCATAAAAAGTGATATTTCCAATGTAGCCATCGACGCATTGGTTGACCGTGTTGGTGAAGGCTTGGTCCATGAGAAACCCAGTTGTTCAAACCAACAAATGTGAAAGATACAATAATGAAAATAGACACACTCCAAACTTACAAGCATCCATAGAACAAGAATTAGTGAAAGCACATGTCATGCACTTTGTGGACTTTGCATGGTGTTGTGCTACACTGCATGAAAATGTTGAGTGTATGCATTCCCTTGACCATGATATGCAAGAAAACATGAGAAGGGTAAACCACGTGTGTTTCACAAGTGTGCTTGTTGTGTAAGATTCCTCCAATGCATGAGCGATGGGATTGTGTAGTTCACATCGACGAAGTAAAATATGAGTGTTAGATTGATCTTGAGTGCATACAGATGAGTGATGAGGAGCCTTGAGTGTTTGAACAATTTACTGATTAGAAGTGAAACCAACCACAAGACAACAAGGGCCTGACATAACCATCATCTCGAGTTGAAGTGCCTCGACACTCTGTGGGGTTTTGACTTCGTTGACAGATGGATCTTTGTAGACTAGTGGCTTAGACAAATTAACAACGAGTGAATCAACATCATGATCAAATGATGAGGTGAAGAGATCGCCACAACCAAGATTAGAAAATTTAGGATGTTGGTTAGCATCCTCATGGTTTGATGAGTCACACAAAGAGGTAGATGAGAAGGAAGTATGTGGATTTTCAATGAATAATTGGTCCTCTCCATTGTTGTATGATGGGCCAACATCCGGCGAGTCCTACGAGTGATCAATAGTGGGTGCATCCATGGATGAAGACACATATGCAAAATCATGGATGGTAGGTTCACCAAAGACATTAGGAAAGAACGGAGGGAGCTCGGACGAAAGGGAGTCATCCTTTGCCGAGTGTTGATGCTCAAGCTACCACTCATACTCTTCATGAATGACATGCATGTTGGTTTTGCAACACCAACTTCGTCAATTGCTTGTCCCTCATTCATAACAAGTGAAGAGTCCAGAATGGACAAACACAAGACAACATCATCGAGAGGAACACCGGATGTGAAGATGGAGGTCGTAGAACAAAATGCATATGAGAACTCGAAGGACTCGCAACCAAATCTGTGTGAACATTAAGTGAAGTGATGTTGGGAGGATGTGAAAGATGAACAAGTGAGTAAGCATGATCCTCAACATTACTTGGCAATGGTGGAGCTGTTTGATGAAGGGATGCTAGATAGTTAGTCGAGACAGTGATCGCATCAACATGAGATTGCACAACTCCATTAGTGAAGAATGTTGAGTGAGGCTTGATCTCAAGCTTCTTCTTGGGAAGGGAAGATTTCTTAAGGAAATACTTGAACCAATCCCAAAGATAGGAAAATTTCAGCTGGCTCCTCAGAGGCTGAAACTGCAAGTTAGGGAAGCGCTGCCAAAAATCAATAACCGATTCATGCAGAGCCTTCCTTTGTTGTAATAGTTTCCGGTCAAGATAATCTAGATCAAAATGATAGAAGGTGTCTTCAACAAGGTCACAACAGTGTTCGAATGAGTGCACATTGTCAGCCGATAGGCTGAGAATCCAACGAAATGGGGATTCGCGAAGTGTGTATGCAAGCAGCAATCCGGCCTGTTAGTCAGAAAACTCATCTTCCTCATGAAGCATGGAAATAAAATCGTGTAAATACCCAGGCCAGGCCACTTTGGCTTCACCACCATACGTGTAAGTGGACAAGAGATCAAACAACTCCGCCATGATGGAGACATCTTCATGATTCAAAAAACATCACGGAGGGAGAAGAGTGAAAGATTCCATGAAATATATGTAAAGGTTCAAAACTGGATGAGAGGACACAGCTTGTCATCTGACCCTCTTTCTAGCACTAGAAATGTTGACGGTGCTGGACCCGCCAACATTCATGGGATCACCCCCATATGAAGTCCCAACTAGACCTCACACCATTTTGTGTGGGAGTCCCATCTAGTATGATGGCCCAGTTGCCATTGTCTTAAGGATTTGCCTCAACTCTTTCTTGTCAGCACAAGAGAGTGATCTGATTTGTCTTCAGGAGGTGCTGTTCACATGCCTGCTGAGTGCAAGTGTACTTGTGTCAATGGTTCTTTCACTGTGAGGGGAAGAGGGTGAAGGTGAGTTCCAAGTTGAAAGGGATCAACTTCAACTCGGCATCATGGATGTCTTCATGATGTATCACAGCTTCACCTCCACATGGTGAAGTTCACGAAGTCCTTGATTTTCCTTAGTTGGCTTGATGAAGCTCTAGCATGTTATTCCTGTCTTGCATGCTGGAAGGTTGGACAGGCTCATTTGTTCGCGAAGGTGCACATTTGTAACGTTTGTCTGCTTCGGAGGCTTTGTTCATTCATCCAATGGTGAACCTATCCTTCTGCATGTGCTCCCTTTGTTCATCCCATTCATCATCTTTCCATGTTTGTTGGTGTACCTGTACCTACATTCAATCATGACGAGACAACATTAAATATAGAAACCTCCTAGTCTACCATGACACATGATCATTTCGGATGCAGGTGACTATGAGAGGCAGCAAGGTTTTGAAGTGAGATGGTGGCTCTGGGCACTGCTGATGAAAACTGTACAAGAGTCACTAAGTGATGGACATGGAAAATCTGAGTTGACAGTGACTGTCTATGAGGTCTAGCTCAGTTGGGAGGAAAAATTGTGCAAATTTTGGGAGGGATAGTTTGGGTTGCAGGAAGCCAAGGTAGGCATGCTATGTGCATTTTTTGGAATGAACAGTTAGTGGGTTTTGGATAACTAGATTTGCACATTTTTTGAAATGAACAGTCAGTGATTTCTGGACAACCATATTTGCGTAATTTTCCATAGGAGCAGGCCGAGCTGCATTATGGGTCACTTGGCAGTTATTGCGCAATTTTCTTGGGGAACTTCCTAGGTTATTGGCATCTAAAACTATACAATTCCCCGAGGGAATTGCCAGTTGGCTGCTGGGGTCACTAGCAGCTAGAACTGCACAATTCCCAGAGGGAACTACCAAGTGGTTGCTCAGTTACTGGCAGCAGAAACTGTGCGATTCCAAAAGGGAACTAGAAGTCTACTGCTAGGAGTTACTGGTGGGGAAATGCACCGAGGCCAAGAGCTCAACTTACTGATCATCTCTGTGCAATTTTTGAGCTGAGCTAACTGATGGGAAGTTGAAGATCTTCTCATGAATACTGCACAATTTCTAAGATGAACAGTCAGTCGACTATGCGAATGATTGACTAGAAAAACTGCACAATTTTCTGAAGGAGATAGGGATGTGCACTTGGTGTATATCTGGCCTATCTACGCAATTTCCTCAGTCAGTTGAGTGAGTGAGGTAAGTGGCCTCTGTGCAAATTTTGAAGGGAGTCAGTCCAGGGTGACTGTTAGGTCCGACTATCCAGGTGGCCAACATGAGAGTTGATTGCATTGCTTTCGGGCAGCGCAGCTTGAATAGGCTAGCTTCGTGCTTCTACACTGTTCTGGTTGATAGTCGATTGAGTCAATGGTGAGGTGATGGTTCGGGTGTCAGAGTGGAGTTTGGTTGTCATAACTTCAGCGAAATGACTAAGTTTGTGAACAATCGAAAGATTCATAGGAGACCATATGAACACACACTCACATGACTTGACAACGAAACGACCCAAACCATCTAGACACACATGTTCAACATGACTGGTCAACAGTGTAAGTGACAAGAGCGACACTTGTGATTGATTGTTCATGATCGAGATGACGCTTGTGTCATAGTGAATGTGACTTCGTGTGTGAGTGTGATAGATGCTTTCATGGCGAACACAAAAAGCACATACGAAGCGAAGATTGAGCATAACCAAAACGTGGTCACAAGCATGACTTAGACATCAACATGTAGAGACTTGAATGCAATGAACAAACAAGGTGAATGTAAAGACTCACGCGAGCTCAAGGAGTGAACCCGAGAGTGTGCAGTCATCAAGTGAAACTCTTCAAGGGAGGCTTCGAAATTAGTGCAGGCCGAAATTTTGGAGGCTAGTTGTAGCTACTACAACACATTAGTAATTGAAGCTCAAAAGAAACAAGTTAAAGCACAATACGATAAAATTGTTACTCCCCATGTTTTTACTGAAGGTGACTTGATCTTGTTATATGATCATGCCAATGATAAACTAGGACCCGAGAAATTCGAACCAATGTAGCATGGGCCTTACATTGTTAAACGAGTATTATAGAAATGTGCCTATGAGTTGGTTTTTTATGAAGGAAATCAGTTGGCTAAGTCCTGAAATAGGCTTTACCTCAAGAAGTATTATGCATGATTTCATGTAAATACTTTGTACATTAGTGTGTTATTCATTATTGTGCAGTTTGGTTTTGGTATGTTTGTTTTCTTTTGTAAACATGCTTTCCTCTTCTTACCATGTGTTCTACTTGGTTTACAGATGTCATTGAACCTTTTTGTCGATTTCGCTGATGTAGCTTGTTGTAGTACACATAATTTATCTTTCACCGCATGGGAAATCTATGATCCTAATGGTGAGTTAATAAATTTAAAAGGCATATGTTTATGTCTTACTACTAATAACATTGCCGAATATAGTGCGGTTATCGAGATTTTGTTAGAAGCAATTGCTCTTGGCATTAGAGAGTTAGTCATTAATCCTAATTCACATCTCATTGTACTACAACTTAACAGACAATATTCAGTTAGAAACCCTCATATTTCGAAAATGTATCTATGAGTTCGTCTTTTGGAACGAGACTTTGATTATATCACTTTCAACATATTTCGAGACGTTTGAACACATTAACATATAAATTGGCTAATTATGCATTAGATAGACATCTGCGACATATGTAAAACAAAGACAATTGCACATTGAACATAACAGGAAAACATATAATATATATATATAGAATGCTTTCAAAAAATTTATTACATCAAAATTTCAAAAAATGTGTTCTGAGACACATGGTTTCTCAAGCCTACATAAGTGCAGAAAATAAAGACTACATATGGCTATTCGCCCACCTGGTGTTCATGGTAGCATGGCATAGATCTAATGACTCAGTTTAGTAACTGACGCATTTTGACAGGTACCCCTACAATGTGCCTTTGATATCACAGTTCCACCTCATTAATTGATGCATATTCTAGAATTCGTCTTGGCGGGACTTCCAGATTACGCTCCACCTCAACAATTTGTTCTACTCACTCCTCGTAAGGAGTATCCTCGATCTGGCATGCCACTTCCCTAGATATCAAAGAAAACCTTGGAGGTCTCTCTGGTCCAACATCTTCAAAAATCACAAGTATAAAATATTAGTGCACACACAAAAAAAAAAGTTTAAAAATTGGTTTTTACCTGCATCAGTCCACTATGCACCTAGTGGAAGTGGAAGATCAGAATCACCTCAGAAATCTATGTCAGCGTATTCCCAATCATTTATCATGATTAGTTGTTGTTGCAACCATCCAAAAAATGTTGGGGGAAAAGACATCCGTCGACCACCTCCCTGTCGAGGCACCAACTCATCCCATCTCATCAACAATGGATCTCTAGGCTTTGGTGCATCCATTTTTATCCACTGATATCAAAAAAATGGCACACATTCCAAGAATAACTTCACCAAGATGGATCCAAAACCGATTTATTTCAACCTTCCAAACTTTCACTTCGTAATTTGGCTCTTCATACTGACCAACAAACCCTCATACCAGTTGAAGACCATGGGACTTAGATAATCAGTTGCATTTTGGAAATGAGACTTTGTTGCTTAATGAAATTCCTAGGCCCCATCTATTTATGCCATAGTATGAAGGATTGTTCGTAGTGGGAGATTTTTGATGGTATTTATATATATCTTCCCACTTTGGGTCTTTCGAGTGCATGAACAATGTTTCGCAAACAACATATCAGTGCTCTCCCCTCTAGTGTGAGAATCAAACCACTGAATCTATTGTCGCTTTCTAGACAAACCAGTAATGAAATAAATTTCTATGACATCTATTTCAAGTTCTTGGTCCCCAATCATGAATAGTTGGCTATCCACATCCCACCAAAGAATCAAATGTAGTAACTCTACCCAGCTCTGAATCTCAGGTATCCCAAATATTTTCAACAAACCATAGTCTTGAAGGGAAACAATGCAATTTGGGTCCTCAGTCATTTGATGGCCTAAGGCTTTGTGCCCTCTTTCTTTCCATTCGATTGCCATTTCTGGTTTATTAACTTGTAATCAAATAACATTTCATAAGGATTTTCCAAAAAATTCACAACTCTATGCCAGCGTGACTGTCTATATATTTTTTCGTGCTTCCAACGTGCTGCCACAATTCGCCGCAGCATGAGCACCATAGGTCTGATGGGTAAAACCCACGTTGTTCACCCTCAACATAATTTTTTGCTAAGCCCTCCATGAAGCCTAGTCTATGCATGAAAATCCATAAAAATAAAACAAAATTGAACGGAAGGGATAAATTTCTTACCTTTAGTGAACAACTCGACGAATGGTGTCTAGGATTGATCATACTCTCCACTTGAAGATCAAGGTAAAACAGGGTAAAAATTCTCTATGATTTGCAAAATGGTAAAAGCGTAAAAATGATTTACTTTTTTGAGATTTTATAATTTTTTGAATGACAATTTTACCAAATTAGGGCATTTTGCACTTATATTTTAATATTTTTCCTCGAAAATGGTAATGTACATTTCACTTGTGCAGGTACAGGTCATCAAACTTGGTTATGGTGATTAATTATGACTGATTCAACGAGTTTTATTTTATCACTTTTTTGGATTCATAAAAAATAAACAAAAAAGTGACCCCCTAGGGTCATCTTTATGTTCATTGCTGACTCTCGAAACATGAAAAGATTGTTGAGTAATTGTCATTACAAACTCGTAAATGTAAATGAAATCATTAGGGGAATTTTGAGGTCTAAAATGGGCCTCCTAAGGAAATTATAAAATAATAGTGGAAATAATAAAATAAGACTAGATTACATCATCGAATTTTAGAGGGAAAAGAGAAAAAACTATTTTTTAAATTTGCATTTTCAACTTATCTCCTTATGAGTTTACTCAAATTTCAAGCAGAAACACTTGTTGGATGAAAATTTTGATTCCTCATCCAAGGATTACCCATGTTGCATACTTTCAATGGACCCTACTACATGAAAAATGAGAAATACATGAAAAAGTGATTGCACTCGTGTTTTGTCATGTATTTCTCATTTTTCATGTAGCAGGGTCCATCGAAAGTATGCAACATGGGTACTCCTTGGATGAGGAATTAAATTTTTCATCAAATGAGTACTCCCACTCGAAATGTGAGTAAAAAAAGAGGGAGATAAGTTGAAAATACAAGTTGAAAAAGTACTTTTATTATTTTATATTTTTTAATCTTTTTTACTTTCTTTCTCCAAAAATGGTGAATCGTCGCAGATGGTTGACATCATCATCTTGAATCCTATTGGTTCTTACAAAGCTTATTTTGGTTGTACATTTTTCTTAGGAGGCCCATTTTAGATGTCAAAATTCCCCTAATGTGATGCCTACTCAGTATAAGTTTAATCCTTTTCCGGACTAAGATAGATTATTGTACGAGAAAGGAATACCTTAGTCGAACATGACTAAAAGGTACTCTTGGATATCATTTTCTACCCTTTTAGATTCAAGAGATGATTTATGAAAAGGGACCTTTGGAGTTTTCTTTTTCTCCTCTTTCTCAAACTCTCTAAACATGAAAAAGATGTTGAGTTTCAACTCTGTCAGACTCATAAAACTTAAACATTGTAGGACTTGTCGTCATGATTAGATCAAGTTTCTCCTTCCTAGTAATCGTTAAAATTACTTGGATGGATTCATCTGAAGGATGAACTTATATGGAAATAATATGTTATCCCCTTTAAGCTCGTGATAAAAAATAATGGGTTACTCACTAGAAATAGTGGGGGAAAAATGAAAGCAAACATATCTTGTATTTTGTGTAAAGGCAACATGTCGCTCTTCAACATGGCACTTATTTGTTGCTTGTGTCAGGTTTGGGATATCCTCACTTCATCACTTGCCTTCCTACATTTGGGAAATCCAGTTTCCCTCTCATTTGATTATACTAATTCATCATCATGACATCTGATCCCATGTTGAGTCAAATGTTGCCAAACTCTAGAGTTGGGTCACCGATATTGTCAAGAGAAGTCCTAGCTATAGTTTTTACCACTTATACACTATCTGAACTTTCTGCCACAGTCCTAAATCAAAATTAATCACTCTACTATATCCTTTTTTTCGTGTCAATGATGTGGGATACATTATGGCCCTCCTTCGACGAATCACTTCTTGTTGACTTCTACTTCCAGGAAGATGATCTAGAAACTCCTTTCCAGTACCTTTGAGCTTGCATGCCTTAATCACAAGTTCTTCGCATTCGACGACAAGTTTACATCATTGCTTGTGTTTGACTTCAATATTATTATTCACACTCACAGATTGTGTTGATTATACCTTGAGAGCCATTGTCCTTATTGGTGGTTTTATTAGTGGTTTCTCTCATGCTTGCTAATGGTTTACATCATTGATCAGTAATCAGGTGGTTTTATATCATGTTCGACTTCAAAAAATCTGTTTGCATGATAGAATTTGTACATTGATTAGATCGGGATAGAGCTCAAGACCCTATATTCCATTTGATAAATCCCAGGTTGCATGGAGTTGTGAGTTATTTATGATTGTGCACATGATTATGCAGATGGTTGTGACCATACCGTGGGTCCATACATATGATCCTTTCTATTCGAATGGCTATGCCCATGTTACTGATTCATGATTTATTAGATGCCTATTCATATATAATTAGGAATTTTTATATCAGAGATGTTAGATATGTATAGGTATATGCCTGATTTGCAAGTCTCTTAACGGTGTTTTTCCGGTCATTTCCTTGACTTGTAAAGAATTTCACCCATCACTCGTTCTACCTTCATGCTTTAGGGGGCATATGTTACACAGTATTTTGTCACAACTCATGCTCGCTTCTTGGTCCACATCCTTAAGTGCCAAAATGTTGACAACTGTGAAATGTATTCATCATGAAGCACATACTAAAACAACCCTTAAGATTAGAGGAAAAACTGCCTTGAGTCAATTCTGGAGAAGGTTGACTAAAACCTTAAATTTTGGGACCAGTGCTCTTTGCTCCATTACCTGCCCATGCTGATGGTAGGCTACAGTTCTTTGACCTAGCACTGCAGCGTAGGTTTTGATATGAAAACCCTCGTCAAACCTATTTTGGCAAGTTTTTTCAAAATGGAGGAGAAGCTTCATATGCTAAAAACTTCGAGAAACAACGAGCTAGATGTTGTTGGGCTGAGATATGGTCAAGCTCTCCCATTTGGATATCTTGATCCTACCTTTAAGGGCCTTCCCCTTGAGATGTGGACTGCCCTCCCTCTTTTGTGGATCCCTAACCCCCTCTCCCTTCCTATAAATCAAATCCCTTCCATCCCCAAATGGTTGATCATTGAATTCCTACATTCCTATGCTGAGATAATGCCTAAATGTTGCTCATCTGACTTGGAGAAAGAGTGCTTGAAGAGTCTTGGCTTGGACATGGACATCCACCAAAAGGAGGTTTCCAACATCAAGGAAATTGGTGCATGCTTCCCTTTTTCATTCATTAATATATACATATGGTGTTTACTTTCCATAAATGTCTAAATATTTATGCATTTAGCTTGATACTCCTTGACCTATCATGTATTTTATGTTTGATATGTACTATGTATCCTCTTGTATCTTGTATTGTCTTTTGATCTCTTTTGCATATACTTGGAAGTAAGGAACAAGAAAGGAGTGAGCTTAGAAGCTAGGATATCGAAGCCATCACCAAAGGATTGAGCAATTAGCATTAGAACGAGGTAGGTTTCTCTCTCCCTCTACATTTTTAAACATAAGCTAGGAAAGTTTGCATTAGTTTGTTTAGTTTATTGCTAGACCCACTCATTATGTTAGAGAGATCACATTTTTCTGCAAAGGGGATTTATCTTCACAACAATGCTATAGTGAATATTTGCACTCAATTTTCATTTTATTTAAGAATACCTTCACTTATGTGCATTTTCCAAGATATATGATTATTTATAAGTGACTAACAAAGGTTGTGTAGCTCCTATACTATTTATAGAGATCATGCACCAAGGAAATGGATTTGTGGACTTCTTTGGTCATTGAAGTATGCCACAAGGGCTCGTGGTTAGATATCTTATTGGAGTTATATCAAGGTGAAAGCATGCCCATTATGATTACAAAGACCTCTAGACCAAGGAATAAGGAACTACTCTCTAGTTCTTCTCATACTAGATTTGTGATTTCCTTTTTTAGTTTGTGGTTGCACCAGACTTTCGTTCTACCACAACTTATTATGATTCTTACCTACTTCTTTGTAATGGATTGGCTAGTTTGAAGCTTGATTATGTATTGTAAAGTTTATAAAAGCAAAGTTATGGACTTGTGCCTAAGGCAAGTGGTATTATTTTAGATTTATATTGATCGTTGCTTCTTTAGTCAATTGGACCCAAGACATTGATATGATGTAGAGACTGAGTAGATGTAACACAAAGTTTTAAGCCAGGTTCCATCCTATGTTTTTTGTGCATTTGATGAATTAAATATTCTCTATGATTTAAATCTTCTATAGGAGACATGAACTTTTTGGCTAGGCTAGCCAATCCAGATCATTTCTCTCCTCCTTGTGCATTGATTTAGCTAGGTTTTGAATCCGTTGATTTATTCTTGATATTTTTCCATTTGGTGTGCTAACTTGTGCATTTGATCTCAGATCTAGAGGTTTTATAAGTGAAAACTACACACTCTGTCTCCATGGTAGATAAATTTTTAGTCTATGTTTTCTTTGTGTTTACGAATTAGGGTGTTTAGATTAAAATCACAATGAATTTCCATGGAAAACATTGCACATATAATTTATTGTTTTAATAGATTTTCATGTGATGATATCTTAAGCTACAACAAATATTTTTTATGTGGATTGGAAGGATCAAACCAATTGATAAATTGTTTCTTATGATCCCAATCTAGAAGGATCCACTAAATGGAAATATAAGGCATGTTGGATCTAACAATTTTGGGGTTTCCTGTCATAACAATAAACAATAGATTGACCTAGACTTAAAGTTATTTTTTATAATTACAACATGTCTATTAAGATGTGGGATCCTTTGGTTAATTTATAATTTGGGTTATCAAGAATCCATGGTAACTTAAAAATGGTCGTTGAACAATGAAAAGAGTTGGATTGTATTCATTATTATTGTTTGATTTGAGACATGAACTTATCTTTGATTTATTCATGTTTGTGCATTATAATAGAGTTTATATATGTGTTTATTGGTTTATGGGAACTAATGACATGGTTGTTTTAAATGTATAATGTGTTGTCTCCTTTTTCAAAAGAATTAATCTCTCGAGTGATCAAATTATGGTTTCAATCCTGAGACATTCCTTCTAACATAAATCGTATTAGATCCATCGAAATCTACTATCTGAATGGTAACATGAGTTGTAATGCGACCTTGTGTTATTGACTGAGTTGAAACATAAGTTGCAAATCTAGTGATGTGATGTGTTGTCTTACCTCCTTGGATACGTCCCAAAGGAATAAGAGCGATTTGATTATTTATAATCTTGTAACTAATTCATTGTAGAAAAAAGTGATGATTTATGCTCTTAAGGATTTTAAAATTACTTCTTTCCTATGTCATTTTCAGGATCAACACATTGTATTTTAGAATTCATATTGATTGATTTTGCTTAGAAATATTTGAAACTTGTATACCATTTTGAACAAGAGTGTGAGTAGATTTGCTCACAACTTTTATGAAGATTTAAAATAGCGTTGTCTGCCAAAACTAAGTAGGGACCATGTTATTCATGTATATGGTGTTTTACACAGTTTGCACATCTATAATGGATCGACGTATGTCTGGAAAAAATTTGGAATATTTATTCTATTTTACATAAAGATAGATTTTAATAGGACCTAGTGTAGGATCACAATAGACTTAGTTGTTTCTTTTTATTTAGAGTTCTACATTGAGTGTGGGAATATTTTATAGTGTGTGGATTGTCTAGGATCTCAACACTTTTTCCCTTCAAGGACAATATTTAAATTTGCTCATTTGGTGCTCAAGTTTTGAGTTAATTAGTGGCTAAGGTTTTCATTTAAATAGTTAAGGTTTTCTCTTTAATTGTCAATAGTTAAGGGTTTTCCTTTCAATTATTAGTAGTTAGGGTTTTCTTTTCAATTTTTGATAGTTAGGGTTTGATTTCAAATGCTAGTAAACTGCAAGATTAGTGTTTGCATTAGTTAGGGTTTTCAATTCTAATGAAGGCCTTTGATTATAGGATTAGAATAAAGGATTCACTAGTCTTTGTGGGAACTTGAAGGTGTGAGTAGATAGGACAGATTAGGGTTTTGGCTTTCGAATTCCCTGAAGTATTTCTATGGCATTTTATTAAGGGAATTTTGAGGTCTAAAATGGGCCTCCTGACAAAAATGTACAACCAAAATAAAATTTATAAGAACCAATAAGGTTCAAGATGATGATGTCAGCCATGGGGACGATTCACCATTTTTCGAGTAAAAAAGTAAAAAGATTAAAATATAATGGAATAATAAAACTAATTTTTCAACTTGTATTTTCAACTTATCTCCCTAAGGTTTTACTAAAATTTTGAGCGGGAGTACTCGTTGGATGAAAATTTTAATTCCTCATCCAAGGAGTACCCATGTTGCATACTTTCAATGGACCCTTCTACATGAAAAATGAGAAATACACGAAAAAATGTTATTGCAATCACATTTTTCATGTATTTCTCATTTTTTGTGTAGTAGCGTCCATCAAAAGTGTGCAACAAGGGTACTCCTTGGATGAGGACTCAAATATTGCATCCAATGAGTGTTTCTGCTCGAAATGTGAGTAAACTCATAAGGAGATAAGTTGAAAATACAAGTTCAAAGAATAGTTTTTCCTTTTATCCCTCTAAAATTTGATGATGTAACCTAATCTTCTTGTATAAATTTCACTATTATTTTATAATCTCCTTAGGAGGCCTATTTTAGACCTCAAAATTCCCCTAATGTCAGTGTTGTGGCTCGAATTCTATGGCCCCCAAATTGAAATTAAATGTTGGTCCATTAATCTACAATATACTACACCCAACCCTTATCGACCCAATCATGTAGAGTTTTTCTACCCCGTTATTATATCTTATTTCAGTAAAACTTTTAAAACGAGGATGAAAAATAATCTAAATAAGATATAAATTACTAAAAAATATCATTTTTCATCATAAATCCTTTCTTTCATTGCAACTTTCCTTAGGATTGAGATCTTATTTTCCCTTCATTATGACTCCTTTTAACCCCAAATTTCATCAAAAGGAGGCTATTTAGGCCACTACATGGCATGATTATGGGAATTTTAAAGTAATAAACATGCATCGGGAGATACCCATTGGTTTCATAGGGAAAAATCATGGATTCACAATATTTTCATTCATAAAGTCTACATGCATCTTTCAAATTGCATAGAAAATTCAAGAAAAATGGCATTGTTGAATAGTTTGTATTTTTAATAACAAGTTAGGTATTATTTTACATTTTTTGAGATAATTTCCATAGTTATTTATGGATCCTTTAAAGAATAAATAACACCTATCCACATCATATAGTGGGAGAAATGGGGAATATTTAAAGGATCATTACGCATTCTCGAATTGTTCAAAACTTAAGAATTTGTATCCTTTTTAGTTAGATAATTTCTTATAATTTAGAACACTATTTGATACCTTAATAATGGATGGTTTAAATAGCTATTATACCTCTCAAATCATAAAGTAAAATTCATGGGAAAAAATTATAATCATATGAACTTAGAAGGCAATTAAGAAAGAAAAAAATAAATAGTAGATATACAATCTTTCAAAAGTCGAAATCATTGACAACATTTTAGGAAGTATCAAGGGGAACATAAATCCTATAAATAAATATTGAAAAGAAATGGAAGTCATTATCTTATATATTCCTTTCATTAAACAGTTATCAAACCAAAAAGTCCAAAACTTTGCCATGTATGTTTTGCACATAATTTAGCCAAAATTTAGCTCACATCATCTACAAAAAATTCACATTCAAGGTAAAGTAATGAAACAATAATTGTACTCATCATTTTACTTTATTAAATCCATAAACAAATACTAAAGAAAGTACCTGTATCTTTTCAAAAGATGAAGCTTTAAGGAAACAACTATGAGGACTAATTTCGTCCTTACTATAATACCTGTATCTTTTCAAAAGATGAAGCTCTAAGGAAACAACTATGAGGACTAATTTCTTCTTTAATATAGGCTATAGGTTATTCTATGATCGCATTCCTTCCCTATGTTGATTGCATTCCTTCCCTATATTGGGTTATAAGACCACTAAAATGAAAAATAATATAAAAATTTCAAAAATCACACTTATCTTAAATAAAATATTCCAAGATACAAACCAATCAAGTCACTACTATATTTTTAATCCATTTCTTAACTACTATATTTTCACTCCATTTTTTAAGTAGCATAATACTTCAAACTATTTCCCTTGCTTCATACAATAAGAAGTCATCCTTTCTCAACACTTTAGTCCTTTAGGTATGCCCTTCCTCTTTATTCTCTTTAGTAAGGTAAGGAAAATAATAATTCACTTGCTTCTTCTAGATTTAATTTCTGTGATTATAAATACTCTTGGCATAGATTTATGGTTCCTTGCACAACCTAACAAGAAAACAACCTTCATGGATTTGAAATGTTATTTAATTTCTAGCTAATGATGTCTAATCTCAATGAACATCCGCTCTTTATCTCACCATGGATCATAGATTACCTAGGTGGGTTTTCCTTTATCAATATATCGTTTTTCCCTTAATAACTCTTTTATTTTAATTTAAGCTCTCCTCACCTCGTTTGAATTTGCACAAAATATTTCCTCAATGGGATTAGATAAATGAGTCTTCCTCCCATTCATTTCTTTATTCCTTATCTGTACGAAGTTGTTACTACAAAAAAATTGAGGTCACATATTAGGTATAGAAGATGGTTACTACAAAATAGGAGTTAGGAACTTTGCCATAAGAGCATTACGTTCCCATATTAAAGTTTCCTATTTTATTAAGCTACGACATTAATCTAATTTAGCACAAATTAGAAGATAATGAAATTACAAAAATCATAACAAGGAGGTTTAAGGATAGCGTGATGTATTGTCATAAGGAATACGTCATTTTCCATTAGATAAGAGCCCCTTAACTTTCCTCATGTGGATTCATATCCACATTAGTTTCCTTCCCCTAAGTTATCCTTTGGACCATTTTATATTATTCAAAACAATCATAGTATAAGTTTTCAAAATTCCCATGGTAAGTCGAGCTCATGGCCTAGAGAGAGTACAATAATAAAAACATATGCACAACATAAATAGAATTAAGTCTAGAATTTGTAAAGGGTCAAAGCAAAGGTAACAAATTCCTTTATCTTACTCCTTAGAATTAACATGGTCCTTAACATTTTTTTATCTTTCCATTTTACAATGTTTTAATGTATATTTTTCTTTCATGGTGTTATTCATTTACCATATGGTTTCATCTAAACAAAAATAAATGCTTCCATTGCACCTTTACGTAGCAGTGGTTTAGTTCTACAAAAGTGTTACTTTCTTTTATAGGATAGATTTGGGTTTTAGTTGAAACTCTCTCTTTAATTCCACTTTGATTATATTCCAATCAATAATATGGTTAAGATAATGTACGCATTTTTGCACAAAGATGAACATTTTATAACTCAGTATGAGGATGATGTGTGATTCTATCCATGCTCAATCTCAAGTAGACACATGTCCTTTTATAAATAAAATTAAAACATTTTCTAAATAAAAATTAAAAATAATAATGAATACACATGTTTGGGTAATTTCAATTATCTCGTTATGGTGGCTTGGTTGGTTAATATTACAAGCCAGTATGAAGGAGATGTGAAAATCCTTCATTCTCACTCTCAACCATAAATAGAATATTTCGATATCCTTATTAAGTAACATAATTTTATAACAATTTAGAGAGAAATAAATTAATTAAAAAAAATATTATATTTCTTTTTGGAGTATTGAAAAAGTATATTCTTATACTTTTAAAAAATATTTCAACAGCAAAACTTAAATAAATTATTTAACTCTCAATGCCAATCAATATAATATTAATATTGATTCATATATATATAGAGAAAGATGTTGACCATAATAAAATATCTCAATGAAATAATCGAAAGTAAAAAGTTCAATTACTATAAATGGGAGATGTGTAATTCATTCAAATTTTTAATTTTAAATATAAAATTAATATGTTCGATTTAAAAGAACAATAATAATAATAATAATTCTATGTAGTTCATAAATAACAAATTTTAATATGTAAATTTAAATAATATTAATATTTATTTTAAAAATATATTAACAACAAAAAACATTTTACTGTGTATAATAGTTTATAAATAAACTACCATTTGCACTAGCTGTTGCAAAAGAAATATCGTAAGGCATAAATTGAGGACAACATGCCATCTCAATTTGAGAAATAGTACCATTTCATGTTGAAACACAAAACACTTTATTGATAGGATATCAATTTACAAAA
Source organism: Pinus taeda (assembly GCA_000404065.3). NCBI lineage: Eukaryota > Viridiplantae > Streptophyta > Pinopsida > Pinales > Pinaceae > Pinus > Pinus taeda. Next base: position 51,612 of record APFE030917737.1, read on the forward strand.
TTTGAAAATGGAAAAATCCAACCAATTTGTAAATGTACGAACTTGATTTTACAATTTCAATAGCTTGTACCATATCATTTAAGAATAAATAAATATGACTTACAAGCTCCATCCATATTCTTTGTTGTGGCGAAGTAGTGGTTGCTTGACTTTTCAATCCCGTGCACGATGTTGAGGTGTAACCAACCCATGATCTTTGATACCAACTTCGCCATGGCTTCTTCCTACTTTATACATCATAGTGTTTGTCATGGATGCCTTGGAGCTCCACCTCCAAGGGAATACTCATCTATATACATCTTTGTACCCCAAAGAGTTATAAAAGTCAATGCCCTAAATTTTTTTATTTGACAAACAAAGGATTACCACATAGGCACCAAGGCTGAGAAATTATCTAGGAAAGACGCTTCTCATGGAAATATTCATTTACATATTATTAGATGATCTTCCATCTAATATCATACTGCATATACTTTTACCTTTTGAAACAACGTTAACAAAATATAGAACAGCGTTAACATGGGACAACGTTAACAAAAATATGGAACAACGTTAACAAAATATGGAACAACGTTAACATGGGACAACGTTAACAAAAATATGGAACAACATTAACAAAATATGGAACAACGTCAACATGGGACAGAATTGAGCAGAAAAGAAACCAACAGAAAGGTAAAACTGATGATATAGACAAAGGTAAAGCACCTGAATCCGCTCACTATGTTGAGGCACAATATAACATTGGAGTAAATGAAGACTTGTTTAATGCTTCACTTGCTTCATGGAAAAATGATTGGTTGCTTGATTCAGGAGCAACTTGCCACATGTCTCATAGAAAAGATTTTTTTGAATATTTCACTGACAATGTTGATGGAGCATTATACTTTTTAGATCAATCAAAAATCAAGCCATCGGGGCTTGGCACAATCAGGCTTAAACTGCCTGGTCTTCCAGACTTTTTTCTGGATCATGTTCTATATCTCCCACAGCTCAAGAGAAACTTGTTGTCCTTGGTCCACATCCACCAGCAAGGTAACTCCATTCATATGTTTGATGGCAAGCTTGATAAGAAAAGCATCTGACCACTCACTTGTCATGAGGGGAATAGAAGAAGAAAGGCTTCTGAAACTGCAAGGAACATCTGCTCATGCACAACATTTCTCATACAATTCTCATCATGAAGAAGGTACACTTCCATCAAGTTTATTATGGCATGCTAGATTTGGACATTTGAACTATGACAGTCTCCGCTTATTGAAGAAAAATGGTGTTGCTGGTTTGCCTACATTTCCTAGAAAACTTAAGCAATGTGATGCTTGCATTCTAGGAAAGCATAGCAAACAGTCTTTTCATGATTCACATTCAAGAGCACATAGGAAACTTGAAATCATTCATTCAGATTTATGTGGTCCAATGCCTGTTTCTTCTACAAATGGAAATAAATATATCATGACGTTTATTGATGACTACACCAGAATGTGCTGGGTTTATTTATTGAAGAACAAATCTGATGCTTTCCAAACATTCAAGAATTTACATAAATGGATTGAAAATGATGCAAAATTTCATATTGGGTCTATTCACAGTGATAATGGGAAAGAATATACATCAAATGAATTTGAAAACTATCTTCGCCATCATGGGATCAAACATCAAAACAACTGTGCCTTATAATCCCCAACAGAATGGTGTAGCTGAAAGAATGAATAGAACAATCTTGAATATGGTACGATCCATGCTTTTCTTCAAAAATATAAAGATAACGTTTTGGGCTAATGTTGTTCTATGTGTTGCATATATAAAGAATAGATGTCCATCTAATGCTATAAGAA
>APFE030917737.1:56268-67420 GCA_000404065.3 Pinus taeda
GAATTGTGGTATGGACATGTTCCTTCAGTAAAACATCTCAGGATTTTTGGTTCCACCTGTTATGCTTTGATACCAAAGGTACATAGAAACAAATTTGGTGCTAGAAGTCGTAAGTGTATCTTCCTGGGGTATTCAAACACCTCCAAAGCATACCGCCTCTATGATGAAGTAAATAAAAAGTTTGTTATATCTAGAGATGTAAATTTTCTTGAATCATCCAAATCTAACAATGTTGTTGAGCGGCAACTATCGCTTGGATAGATTCGCAAAAAAGAAATAATTTCAAGAATTTGAAAATCAGATTCCACATCTTGAAGGGGGGATTCCTATACTATATCAACATGTGGAATCTTCTTCTGAAGAACACTCTCCCCTGACTGAAACTCCAACAACAGATGATGCTTTAAGTGATGTAATTGATAGAATTGGGAGACTCAATCTTGATTCACTCCCAACTCAATCAACAGAGAATCCTGGACCATCTCAGAAAGGTCCCTCAAAGTGGCTGACAAAGACACTTGAAAGTGTTCATCCTGATGAAATTGGAAAAACAGGAACCAGATATGCAAACCGACAAAATGGAGGTGATGTAGATGACTCTAATTCACCTGTTGATATGGATGTTTCTTATCATTGTGAATTGAACTTGTCTACAGATTTTGAACCAACTTCCTTTAAAGAAGCTGCTTCTCATGATGAATGGAAAGAAGCAATGCAAAAGGAGTATTATGCCCTCATAAAGAACGGCACTTGGAAGCTGGTTGATCCTCCATTTGGAACCAAACCAATTGGCTGCAAGTGGGTCTACAAGAACAAGTACAAAGCTGATGGCTCACTTGACAAGCACAAAGCTAGGCTTGTGGCGAAAGGTTTTGCATAGAAGGAAGGGGGTGATTATGAGGAAAAACTTTTTCCCCCACAGCAAAATGGGCCACCATCCTGACACTCTTTACACTAGCAGCTCAGAACAGTTGGAAAGTCCATCAAATGGATGTAAAAACTGCCTTCTTGAATGGAGATCTAAAAGAAAATGTTTTTATGTCCCAGCCTGAAGGATTTGCTGTGAAAGGACATGAACATAAAGTATGCAAACTCGTGAATTCCTTGTATGGCCTCAAACAAGCACCACGAGCCTGGTATGAAAAGCTAACTGAGCATCTTCTGAAACTCAACTTCAATCATTTTGGTCTTGATGATGCAACTTTATTTGTCAAGAAAGTTGGCAAAACAGTTGTATATTTTGTGGTATATGTAGATGATCTTTTTTGACAGGGAACAATGAAAGCTACATTGCATCCATAAAGAAGGAATTGGGGAAAAGTTTTGAAATGACTGATTTGGGCTATGTTCATTACTATCTTGGCATTGAAGTAACCAACACCCAAAGTCCATATTTCTTTCTCAAAAGAAATACATTGGAGATCCGTTGAATAGGTTTGGCATGACAAAATGCAATCCTATTACTACTCCAATGGAACAAAACTTAAAGCTCACATCTATTGAAGGAAAAGAATTTGATGCAACAAAGTATAGATAGCTTGTAGGAAGTCTCAACTACCTAACTACTACCAGACCAGACATTTCATTTGTTGTTGGAATCCTCTCCAGTTTTATGCAAAAGCCTTGTGAGGGACATTGGTCTGCTGCAAAAAGAGTTCTAAAGTACTTGAAGGGAACTCAAGACTTTGGAATCAAGTACTCACAGGTGGATGACTTCAATTTGATCGGATACTCTGATTCAGACTTTGATGGAGACAAAGAAACTGGGGTATCTACTTCAAGATATGCTATGAGTCTCGGATCAGGAGTTGTCTCATGGAGATCACGTAAACAATCAATTCCAGCAGATTCCACAATAAAAGAAGAATACGCGGCAGTAGCTGAAGCAACAAAAGAAATTGTGTGGCTTAGGAAAATTCTTGAAGATTTGCAAATAAAACAAGTACAATCAACTCCACTCATGATTGACAATACCTCTACAATAAATTTGGCCAAGAACCCAAAGTTCCATGATCGAACAAAGCACATCAATACTAAATATCATCTGATTCGACATCATGTTGAGGCCAAAACAATCCATCTCCATCATTGTTCCACAAATGAGCAAATTGCAGACATCTTCAACAACATCCCTTCAGATTAAGGGGGGGAATGTTGACACCTAATCTTCATGATTGGGTGAATTTATGTAAATAAGTAAATTAGGAATATGAACAGCCATCGGGATATGAACTGAATATTCACTCCCTATTGTAGATAATAAAGTCCTACCTAATGGAATAATATACGAATCAATTTTACTTCCTATTGGAGTTACTACCTAGGCTGACAGAATGACCAACTCCAATCTTGACATCTACCAACTATGTTTTATTTTTATGCCAACAGATAGCCCACATTTAGTAAAAGCTTAAAACTTATAGACCACCCTTTTAGGAAGAGAAACATCGAAATTACAAGGAAAATAAAACCGATACATGATTTCTTGCCAATTTTGTAAATCAAGAAGCTATCTCATGCTTAGTTTCGAAGCTTGTGTCTCTTCTTTTCTAGAATTCATTTTAGGGTTACTATGGATGGTAATGGTGAGGCTAGTAGAAGATGCTCAGCTGAATAAAATACAATCTTACAGAAATGGGAAAAACAAGACAAGAATTTCAACACAAGTAACAGGAAGAAAATAACATTATAACCCAAAACAACTAAATAATTTATCATGATATTTGAGATCCCCTTTACAATGACAAATGCCTTATTGGCTTCCTGAAATCAACGATTTTCCAACAAAGAGAGGGTCATTCAAGGTACTCACATTGAACTTGATATTACATCAATTAATCAAAGCCTAAGCCGTAAATCTTTTGAGTTCTTCAATATTATTCATGCGCAAAGTACATAACAAAATATTAGTCAACGGATCACGCTAATTGATTTTGAGAAGAAACAGGGCAAAGCACTTGAAGAACTCAGATTTGGAGGAAACCGCATGGTAAACGCACCTACGGCCAAAGCCAAAAAAAACCATGAATCCAAAATAGACAGTCAATACAAAATGCATTCATATGGAAAGAAAAAACAATTTTGCATATTAGTAAGTGGGCAAGCCCGCAGATGCAGCATTGCCCAGATTTGAAAGGGCCTCAATGTGCGGGCAGTGATCATTGCAACTCTAAATCACCCGTGGGAGGCATATCTGAAGGGAGGTATAAGATTTCACATGGAAGCAAACTCTGCTATTCTTTAGGGCAAAGCGCTTGAAGAACTTAGATGTGGAGGAAAACACATGGTAAAGGCACCTGCAGTCAAAGCCAAAAAACCCATGAATCCAAAATAAATAGTTGATACAAAATGTATTCATATGGAAAGAAAAAAAACTCAGTTTTGTATATTGCTAGGTGGGTAAGCCTGCGAATGAAGCATTGCCCAGATTTAAAAGGGCCTCAACTCACAGGAAGTCATCATCACGACTCTATGTACCCATGGGAGGCACATCTGAAGGGAGGTATAGGGTTTCACATGGAAGAAAGCCTTGCTATTCTTTAGGGCAAAGCACTTGAAGAACTCAAATGTGGAGGAAACCACATGGTAAAGGCACCTGCAGCCAAAGCCAAAAAAACCATGAATCCAAAATAGATAGTCAATAAAAAATGTATTCGTATGGAAAGAAAAAAACTCAGTTTTGCATATTGGTAAGTGGGTAAGCTCATAGATTCAACGTTGCCTAGATTTAAAAGGGCCTCAACTCAGGAGCAGCTTCCTGAAATCAACGATTTTCCTACAAAGTGAGGGTGTTATAGATCTAACCCAGAATGATATGAGAATACAAATAAACCCAAGAATAACAAGATCTGAAACCACTTGTTATAGCTCTGATACCACTTGTTATAGATCTAACCCAAAAATATTTGAGAATATAAATAAACCCAAGAAATGATAGGATCTGAATATAGAAATGCTTCTTTATTATCAAACCCTTAAGGTAGGGCAACACCATACATTCACTCCTTAAGGAAGGAGAACATTCCACAAGCCATATGCCTGTTCATACAATAATCCTTCACAATTCCTTCCCACTCTCCCATGTGGAGTCTCTAGCCTCTATATAGGCCTCATACATACAATACCATGGGTCATTACCATGGTTCCCTCATACCATCAACTAATACCATGGGCCATTACATTAATTACTAACTACTTGTGGTCCCTTACATGATATGGGTTAACCACCTTATTTATTACTATGGCCCATCCCATTATTACATTATTACCTTGGGTACCTCCCTTGGTACCCCATATTTCCCCCCTAGGTATATAACAGAGGGCCATTCAAGGTACTCATATTGAACCTGATATTGCAGCAATTAATCAAACCCTAAGCCATAAATCTTTTGATATCTTCAATATTATTCACACGTTAAGTACATAAGAAAAGATTAGTCAACAGATCATGCTAATTTATTTTGAAAGAAGCAACAGGGAAAAGTGCTTGAAGAACTCAGATGTGGAGGAAACCGCATGGTACCTGCAGCCAAAACTAAAAAAAAAACCATGAATCCAAAATAGACAGTTAATACAAAATGCATTTGTATGGAAAGAAAAAAAATAGTTTTGCATATTGGTAAGTGGGTAAGCCCGTGGATGCAGCATTGCCCATATTTAAAAGGGCCTCAACTCGTGGGCAGTCGTCATCACAACTCTAAATCACCATGGGAGGCACATCTGAAGGGACGTATAATGTTTCACATGGAAGCAAACCCTACTATTCTTTAGGGAAAAGCACTTGAAGGGCTTAGATGTGGAGGAAAACGCATGGTAAAGGCACCTTTAGCCAAAGCCAAAAAATCCATGAATCCAAAATAGACAGTCAATACAAAATGTATTCGTATGGAAAGAAAAAGAACTTAGTTTTGCATATTGGTAAGTGGGTAAGCCCGCGGATGAAGCATTGCCCAGATTTAAAAGGGCCTCAACTCGCGGGAAGTCATCATCGCGACTCTAAATCCCCGTGGGAGGCACATTTGAAGGCATGTATAGGGTTTCACATGGAAGCAAACCCTACTATTCTTTAGGGCAAAGCGTTTGACAAACTCAAACATGGAGGAAAGTGCAGGGTAAAGGCACCTGCAGCGAAAGCCAAAAAAACCATGAATCCAAAGACCGTCAATACAAAATGTATTTGTATGGAAAGAAAAAAAACTCAGTTTTTCATATCAGTAAGTGGGTAAGCCCACAGATGCAACATTGCCCAAATTTAAAAAAGCCTTAACTCGTGGGCAGTCCTCATTGCGGCTCTAAATCCCTGTGGGAGGCACATCTGAAGGGAGGTATAGTGTTTCACATGGAAGCAAACCCTATTACCAGGCAAGTAGAAGTTTCTTGGAATAAATCTCAAAGGAACACTGGCTGGGTAGAATACATTGCTAAGAACGTTACAAAAACCACCTCACATGAAGAGCTTAGTGGATCGAATCTGGGGACAGGTAACAAGAATGCAAATAGTTGGGGTTACTGAGTTTCTTACCTTGTTACTTGGAACATATGAATTCATTCCTCCTGTCAAGCAATGGCGTAGGTCAAGCAATGGTAGAGGTCGAGCCGAAGCACCTGGAAGTAGTAGTGCCCAGCGAGAGCAAGGACGGTCGTCTTGTAAATAAATTAATATAATTTTAACTAATTTAATAATGGTCTAATAATTGGATGGTTGAAATTACTTTAATCGTTTAACGCTGAAATCAATGGTCCATGAATGTACATGTATTTTTAGAGGAGAGTTGATTTCAAAGGGAACGCCTTATGGCGTAAATATTTAGTTTATTTCTCAATGGAATCCATCTATAGAAACCAAATTTGATCACCGGTGAATATTATTGAACACCAAATACCATGGACAATATACCAAGTTTCCAAAGGTTTTAGAAATGAGAAGTTATAAAGTTGAAGTTGTTCCATGATTTGACAAATGATTTGATGCCATTATCATAGCATCAACAATATAATGGGAAGCCCCACCAAGACACTTTCAAATTATAACCGGTATAACGGGAAGCCCCACCAAGACGCTTTCAATAATTTATTGCAACGCATGCCTAGGTGAAAATTAGAGAGAAATGATCATTTTTTCATTGCAATTAAAATAAAAATGAATAGTAAAATGTCATAAAAGGATAAGACCAATGGTAAGACACACTAGTTCTTTTTAATTTCTAAATTATTAAACAATTTTATTATTTATTATTTCAGATGACATATTTTATTTTTTATTATTTTAGTTATTTATAATTTATAATTAATTTAAGTAGTTATAATTTATGTGGTTATTTTAATATTTAGTATTAATTTATATAATTATTTTAATTAGTTATTACAAAAATATGTTTTATTTAAATTTTTATTTTTTAATTATGCTTCGTTTTTGAAGTTCTATCAAATTTGGTAATTATTTTATTAATGTAGTTGTGCTAGTTTATATTGATGCACATAAGACAACTATTTACATCAAAGAGAATGAATAAATTTCAATCTAATTTTAGTTGAAGCTCATTCTACATTGATTAACTCTTTTTTCTTTTCCCCTTTATCCTTGTGTTTAAATAATTGAATTCTAAAATTTTCTATGAGATATTAAATTTCACGAGTTTAATTTGAAATCTTTGTTTTGATTGCTAATTATTTTTACGTTTTAGTCATTCATATAATAGTAGTAGCCATTATTTTGTATTTTTAATTAATTTTCTTTTACTTCAAAATTTAACTATATAATTTGAGATTCTTTTCTCTATAATCTTGTTAGCATTTCTTAATAAGAAACTTTCAACCCACTCAAGCTTCATGTTCCTGTACTTCCCTTTCAATGTATGTTTATGAGAACTTTATTTTCACTTTTAAAATCTTTTAACATAGTTGTTAATATCATGCAATAATTATAATTTATGTGTTTTCTAACCAATCCTTTTTTACTTTCTTTCAATGTAGGTTTATGAGAACTTTATTTTCACTTTTAAAATCTTTTAACATAGTTGTTAATATCATGCAATAATTATAACTTATGTGTTTTTTAACCAATCCTTTTTTACTTTACAATTTAACCATGTTCTCTGATTACGTTCCTCCTCTCCAATTTTAATTGCAATCTTTAGTAAATATTTTACTCATGCTCTTTCATTTTAACGTGTTTTTTGGAAACTGAGATTACCGTCGTCCATTAGCTTCAATCTAGCTACATATAAAATTCATCTTTAAACATTTTGTACATGAATACTTATCATAATATTATAACCTAGAAACATTTAGGACCCTTTTTCAAATTGAACATTATTTTCGTACTTTCCCAAATTACATTTATAGACGATATTAATATACTACACTATATAATTATATTTTAGTTAAATGATAAGTACATAATTGACTTATCACTACTTGATAGGCAAGTAACTAATCAAACTTTGTTGCCCTTCTCCGAGAATTATAGATATTAATGATATCTTTAATTACACAATAGATATATACTCTTTGCCAGTGCCATTTCCGTTCTATTTTTTCTGTTGAATTTAAGTTGGCTCTCTTTGTTTTTTAAATAAGTAGAGGGTATCTATGATAAAAATCACAAATTCCATATTAATCAGAGAATTATATTATCCCTCCTTACGCCGAGTCCTAGCATATTTGCATATCTATTAATTACTCACATGTATGTTGGTACGGAGATTTGTTTAAAACATCTCTACTAGGATACCCTGCCATTATTTCCACTGATCCGCGTGTAAAGAATTTTATTCTGTAGAACGATGGTAGGATTTTCGTTCCTCAATACCTGACCTCCACCATGGAGTTAATCGGAAAGTCTAATATAATGACATCTTATAGAGAATGTCACGATAGAAAACAAGGAGCTTTCATGTGTGTCATTTGTATTCTAATTCTTAAACATCGCCTCCTCTTGGAAATACAAAACGCCATAACCTTCTCTATACTGTGTCTTACCATTGGTCCAATAGCTAGAGAAAATGTACCAAACATCTATGTGCAAGGAACAACTTCACCTCTTAACACAAAAACAACTAAAATTCAATTGCAATGAATCATTCCTCTAGGATGTAATCACAAAAGATCAAATATTTTTGTTAGAGACCTTATCAAAATTGTGAGAGAATTTATGCAGTGTGTGTTGAAAACATAATTACAGAGATAAGTTCTTTGAACCATCTGTGAGCTGGTGCAATGGTTCATTATCGATAATGGAGGGTTTAATTTCTACCATAGTTGTTGCTTGTGATGAGAATTGTTCAATAGTAACCTGTATTATGAATTGCTTCATCAATAAGACGTATGAAGGATAATACCGTATTTTCATATCAACAGTCAAAAGAAAAACTGCTTTGAGCAATTTTTCCTTTGTTGAAATCTATGACAATGCAACTGACATAATATGGCAATGGAATTGTCTGATGACAAAATGAGATTGGATTAGTAATAGAGTTGTCTACCAAAATCCATTGAGAAAGAGATTCAGATGAAATAATGGTGATCTGTTTGAATTCAATAAGACGAATAATTGTAAGCCTGTGGGAATTGTTTTTTCACATGCATGAATTTCAAGATATGGGTGAAGGAAAATTTGACCAAAATTAAACAATATTGAACACCATGGACAGACTCTACTGGAACATCACAGTCCTCATCGTCCTTCATCTTTTACCCCTACTTCTCCTTCCAGCACACAAATGGGAGCCCCACGGACGAAGAATGGCGCGTGAGCAGTGCGGAGGGAATTTTGTTGTTGATGATCGGGCGGGGCGGTCCTGTTACTACTTTCATGGGGAAACCCCATCATCTGCTAAAAAATTGGGATTTTCCCTTGTAATCACGATCAGAGCCCTGTTTCCCCTCCGCGATCACCTCTTAGCAACGAAATTATTCCTCACCAGGATGGATCTCTGATTATTACAGAATCTCAACAATGCCTTCACAAGCGGGGTTCGATTCCCCCGAGTCATCAAATCCGAAACTTCCTGGGTAGCCTGGGAAGGGCTGCATGGATCACAACTAGACACGAATGACGACATTACTTCACTGGTGGAAGGTCTTGCATTCTCCTCCTTCGAAGTCCTGATAATGATTCCATGATCATCTCGTGTGGATTTCAGTTCCCTCTCCAGCGCCCTCCTTATCATTTCCATGTCTCACTGGGATGCCTCGAAGATCCAATACACAGTGTCAGTGTCTTGGTGCTTGGACGGCTGGAAGTGCCAGGCAGCCAAGGCCTGTTCCCTCAATACGCTTATGGAAGGTCCTGCATTCTCCTCCTTCGAAGTCTTAATAATGAATCTATGATCATCTAGTGTGGTTGATAACTGACTCAAGCATAATTGACCCAAACATTCGTTCAAGCTAATTAGTTGGTTGATAACTGACACAAGAATAACTGACCCAAACATTTGTTAAACCTAATCAGTTGGTCGATAACTGACACAAGCATTTTTTCATTACTAACTTAAATCCAATGGTCAATATTTTTCTAAACATCTAACACTACATCCAATGCTGAATATCAATACAGAGTGGCAGCTGGGGGCATTCATTTCAAAGGGAACGCCTTACGGCGTAAATATGTCACTGCCCATGGTAATATCTAATTATATATATTATGATGATTTTAATGAACTTAAAAATAAGAATATTTTTATATATAGAGATGTGAAATTTATATATAATATAACTAACATTATAAGAACCAATATAGATCCATTTTAACTTTGGATCTAGTAAGCACCTAGAGGAATAAAAGTCTCATGAAGTGCAAACATTTTGATGCAAGAGCATGCGACTTGGAGGGAAAAATTCTTCAAACGTATTCCAAAAATAAAATAAAAAAATCTATAGGCAAAGGAGTGGGCTCCTTTAGCCATCAATTTCCATGTTTTTCTAGTTTAGGATAAGGATATAATTTAAGAATAAGATCATGTTGTAATAATCACTTTATGGATAAGCTATAATAAGCTTTATGGATAATTGCTTTAATCACTTTATGTAGTTGGCATGATTTTGTAAGGGATAAGGACCGAGTGGGCTTTATCTATTATTTTATAAAGGAAAGAATGGGACACCTCTGTGAGTTGGGTTGGCCTAGAGACATTGTGATATTCGAAAAAAAAAACCTCTCTCTGTGCATTTGAATATATGGTTCTCTGTTAACTGGTAATTGTATGTCTGTATCAGTTTTGGTTCTTTTCTTCTGAGTTTTATATAAATGATTTGGCCTTAATTTTCCAATTAACGCAGTGGTTGAAGCCTTAGCCTATGTTTCCTTCATATCGGTGAGCCCTGGTTTTTTTATTTGCATTTTAGATTTTAGCAGACAAAATTATTTTTTACACAAAGAAATCGTGAGAATACTTAGTCGGAATGGAACTAAGGACTTGACATTTTATTGTATCGAGATTATACCCTCATCGGGTCTGAAAACCTTTATCACATCGCCGAGTTGGGGCAGGGAAGGAGAAAACTTTTGGAGCGCGAAAATCTGATAGCGTGACACTACCAAAGCCGAAATATTATATGGAGGCTTTCATAGCATATCGGGTCCGCGACTATTATCGCATCACAAGATTGGAGTGGGAGGAGCCAAGCCTTTAGAATATTGGAGTCACCAATTGTGATCTCCGATAATAGTATGTTTTATCACATCAGAGGAAGGAGCGTTGGAAGGGCCGATAGTAACCGCCAATAGTGTTATTTGGCTATAACGCTTTTCTTTGAAGTCTTGTGCTGATAGCGTAATTCTTTGGAATCAACACTATAATGGTTTTAAAGTGTAATATTTTTATTCCGTTCCTTTGGAATATAAGCCCACCGACTCTATATTTTGTGTTTAAAACACAGTTTCCTTATTTTAAAGCAACAATAGTGAATTTTTATAATTCCTATGGAATTATAGTCCTGAAGGAGGAAAACAGGCCTATGGTATGATTTTCTCTGATAATGAGGTTGGCGTGATCAGGGAAAAACTCATGAAGTAGTCAGTCTAACAATAGATGATTGATACACTAGTTGAAGAAAAAGGATAAATTTAGCCAAAGTTAGAAGAAATTACATCAGGTTTCAGCCGCTTGTCCATATCGCCTACACCTAGACCACAGTTAGTGGTATCAAAGAA
>APFE030917738.1:266-26987 GCA_000404065.3 Pinus taeda
ACTTAAGCTAGTACAAAAGCAAAGGGTAATCTTTGGAGCATTGTAGCAGGTAGCAGCCTGCGTACTAGTAAATGGATCGGCTAGTACAAGAGCAAAGGGGGTTTTAGCTCCCGTACTGGTATAAGACTGCACCAGTACAAATATTGTAAAAGGATTTTCTTATTAAGAAGAAGATTGAGATGACTTGCAGCAGGTGGTTTTCTCCCGCATTGGGTTTCCACCTTATATCATGGTGTTCATGTGTGTGCCTTATGTGTGATGATCTATTCTAGGTTACTGCATCTGTTAACTGATAATATGGTTGATCATGTTCTAATGCACTCATTGAAGATCAATTAACTTAATCATAAGAAGTTGCGGAAGTAGCATATATGAATCAGAGTTTGGAAATGAAAAAGTTTTATTAATGTGATAATACTGATTCACCCCCCCTCTCAGTATTATTTCCAACATCGTTCACCTGATGGCCCCTCGTCATGCATGGGCCTCTTGCCCTTGTCCTATACCTGTGTTGTTGATGTCAGAAGTGAGGCCCCTTCCACACCTGGTGGAGATAACACTCGCTTTGCAGCTGCAAACAAATGTCTACTGCCTCTATGATAGGTGATGAATACTAGCATAGTAGTGGTCTCATGGCGCTCATACTGATGAGAAGGACCACCTATCTCATGTTCAACCTCTGATAATACCTGTGAAGTGTTGAAGAGGTCACGGGAGATGAAGTCATCCCAAGTAATTCCCTGTAATCCCAGCCGATGAACCACCAAAATCTTAATAAGAGCAAAATGATAAACATTGTTAAGTTGCTACTGAGGGGTTTTGTGCTGCATGAAGGTGTTCATCCTCTCTATGTTCCTGCAAATGAAATATGGGATGTTCATCATCCGTACCCTGGTAAAGTGCATGAGAAACCTGATGTGATCGGCATATAAACGAGAGAACCTCCCCTCACAGCTGAAATATTTCATGATCAACTTCATTAGTGGAGCATATTCATCTTTCAGATATCAGAATGGAAAGACTCTTTGGAGCTGCCTCAAGAAACTAGCCTTAATGTATGGCTCATAATGTTGTCGATCAACCTTCTGTTTCTTGTGCCATGGTTCTGCAACATTCGGTATGCCGGTTGCTAATGAGACAGTTTCAGGTGACAGTGTGAAGGTGACACTGGCCAAGATGGAGTGATCTCCATGTAGGTGAAGCACAAAAAGACGGGCCAACTCATGATGAACTCGAACACTAACCACCTTTTGATAAAACTCAAAACATGATAGATGCTAGAAACATGACATAGAAAGAGGGCAGGCCTGCAATTCTGTGAGGGTGGTTGGCTCATCCCTAACATGTTTGCCACTTTTATGATGTCTCCGGGGAGCCTGTTCTTCTAAGGATGAATCACTTTGAGTTTCCACCTCATACTCCGATGAATGCTCAGATGCCATGACTGCTGTATATGGACTGTGCTTGGATGGCCCTTTGATGATTTATGAAACTCTGTGTTGTTATGAACTCTGTCAATTGGGAGGGATTCAAAGCGATTTGTTGCAACTTTGGAACAAAACCGAGCCTTTGTGGGTGTGCACTGTGTAGCAAAACTAGTGCACCGCGCTCTGTGTGTGCGTCGCGCTCGTGTAGTTTCACCACTATGGGGTCGCGCCGTGTGCGCCGCACTCTCTATGTGCGTTGTGCCCCTCTGCATGTGTGTCATGCCCTTGAAAACACCTCCAACCTCACTCAAAACACGTGCAAGTTCTCCCAATCACTTTGCAATGTTTCTCTCTAACCTTGGTATGCAAAATGACTATGTTTCTTGTGGAAATTCTATATAAAGGCATTTGGAGTCATGGCTTTAATTTTTATTTCTTCAATACCCACTTTGATAATGTTTTATTTTGGCTCTTTTTCTTGATTTAATTCAACTCTGTGTTTCACTTTTTCCTTTGAATTTTTAGCTAAAATGATGAAAATTTTGGCACTTTTTACAGGGGTTGCATGATGTGGCATTTGGCCAAGGAAACCATGACTGCACCTGAAGAGATCAACTGGAAACGTTTTTGAAAATTATCACAAATGACACACTGTTTGACCTTTCTTCAAAACAGAGTTTGAAGAATAGTCGTAATCTGTCAACATGACGATGAAAATCTTTAAATCATAACTTTGTAAGGGCCTCCCTCTAGCCTGCATGGCTTTATTGGACATGTTTGGAGACCAATTTATCTGATCCTTATACCTAATGACTGAAAATGACTCTCGTCCATTAAAATATCGAACATTGACTATCATGGACTTTAGTGAACATTGACAAAAGACCTAAGCCAGCAAGTGCCAGACATGAGGGGAAATGACTGACAAGACCTTTCCGTCAGATTATGGCATGCCCCTAGTGGAATGCAGCTGAGTGAATGGAGCGAGACACCTAAAAATGAAATGCAGAAAGAGTTTTGATCTATGACGGAGGACTGATAAGACCGACTCTAACATTGGCTCCAATGGGGGATGGTAGCTCCTTGGAGGTGCCAAGAACTGCAGATCTTTGGGTGAGTAGACAGTGCCTTCGTCCATTGGGCTATGGAGTCATTATTTCGACAAACAACACAAGACTTTGATGCATTTATTGACTAGAACTTGACTTAAACCGAATTAATTATGAAACCAACATGACTGAAAAAACTGACTCAATGCAAAAGGAAATGACTCATGACCGACTTACTAAAACAAGAACTAAAAAAACTTGTTTCAATGGCAGCAGTCCATCAAGATTCGAGGGTTTCAAATCATGATGACAACCACCTGCGTACTAATGCAATATGTACAATCATGTGTGATGTGTCTTCCAATGTAACCAATCAAGTAGGTGCCTCCTTGTTTGATTCTCCTGATCAGATCTTCTGGTCAGCAACAGATACTGGTAACTGGGCCTCCAAAAACATAATTGACCATGATCTCCTTCATCACTGAATACTGCAATAATCACCTTCACTACTAACTGCAACAAATCTGCCATTAGATCCTGAAAAACATGAAGATTGACCTCTTGCTGGAAAAACAAGGTATCTTTTTCTCTTGATTCTGGTCTTTCTTCATAAATAAGAGTATGTTCCGGGTCTTCAAAAAATTCTAAACAAGTGGATGAACAAATCTCCTTTTCAAAGAACATTTCAAAACATGAGACATATGAGGAGGAATCTGAAAGGGAATCCTGAATGGTCTGATCTTCTAAAGTCTGAATATATGGTAGGTCATCTTCATACAATATGATAGCCAGATTCTCATTACATTCATCATATTCATCAATCATGAGAAAAGCAACTTCAGATGTTTCTTGAAACCTAACAATAACATTTCTATCATCTACCATAAATTCATCCAGAGGAATTTTTTCACTTGCTTGAGCAAAGATCTCATCTTGATGTTCATGAGCTGACTAGATTACCTCTTCATGAAGACTCTGTTCTGATGACATGAGAACATTCGGATCCAAAACTCTGTCTTCCTCATCCCAGATGATTTCAGTAGAAGATTTCTCTTTCGTGGGACTTAGTACAAGGTTTTCTTGGTCATCACAATCTGAATCTACATCTGAAATGGTTGTCTTAACATTATCACATTCTGAATTTGAAACTTGATTTCTTTGCATGCTGTCTTCTTCTATGGACAGATCTGAAACGATTTCATCACTTTTAGCCATATGGAACTCTTCAACCTGCTGATCTATTTCATGTAATTCATGTTGACTGTCAAGATGAAAAATTCCTTCATTTTCCACCATACAAAGATCTTGATTCTGCTGCAAAGTTTCCTGAGCATCTTGATGGGACTCCTCTAGTTTCTCTTCATGTTGTTGAAATGGATTCTCGTACAAGGCTTCCATGATCTCATCATCCATAAAATTATCATCCTCATAGTATTTTTCAAGGCTTTCAATAAAAGTAGAAGCATGTTTGCAACAGTCATGAAATAAATTTAATGATGGATAAGAGTCTTTATATCTTTCAATGAACAGGGCATGAAAACCCTTTAGATAGTAAATACAAATAGTGGGAAAATTTTCATACCAAGATTGGGCTTCACCTTCCAGAGTGGCTAGGAATATCTTCATTAAGAAATCTTCAGGAAAATCAACCTTCAACTTGTGAATATGCATGTGAAATCGAACTAGATATAAAGCAGTGTCCTTCTTACCGTCATCTTTAAAAGTAGGCAGATTCCTTGACCAATCTACCTTTGGAATTTTATTTGGAAAACCTAGGATGTGATCTTGGCTCATGGGAGCATATCTTCTTGCAATCTGCTCCATTTTAAAAAATCTCAAAGCTACTGATCCCTCTGCAGTGGAGTCACCATGAAGCACCGGTGGCTGGATTCTTCAGTGAAAGTAGTTGCTAGGGGAATGATTTCAGTCGTATTCTTATGTCTGATCGTTGTTCACCGTCAACCATCAGATCTGAGCTTGATAGATGTACTGGGGCAAAACAATCTTCAAGCAAACCATTTGTCCCCAGCGGAGTCGCCACTATGTTAGCACCTAAATCTGCCTTAGGCCGAAGGAAGGCAAAATTTAGGGTAACCACAAACCACACTCAGTCTGGTAGCTAGCCCTACCAGAACAGGAGAGGGCTCTCTTCGGGTCACACTCAGTAAAAATACACAATAAAGTCTAAGATGACTCAAAATGAAATACTGATTTTAGGCTAGGTAAATAAATATGGATACAAGAGGCAAATTTTGATAAATGACTGAGCTTCTGGGATGTAAGGGACCAACGAACAGCAATGAGCAGAGAATGTAACACAAAGGCACGGATTACTTCATGAGGCAAGATAGGTGGAAAGTCTAGCAAGTAGATTTGAAATAATGTGGAACGGAAAGATTGTTTAGGAGGGTGAAAAGGGCATAAACACATGAATCCTTTTCAATAGAAGAAGAACACAGAGCGTGAAACTTTTCCACAGGCAGAGCAATAAACATGAATTCTACCTTATCTTACTTAGAAAATTTCACTGGAAATGAATATGAATGAACTGTGAAACATAACGAAATACATATGAAACATAAAGAGAACACATTTGCTACACTCACACCACATGAATCTCATGAATCAGAGCCGATGCCTTTCATTAATTCTCTATCAAAATATACAATGAAGAACTGAGTTTCTCTCCCACAGTCTCCTAGAAATTACAACCCACCATTTGCAAATGGTTTTACATACAATAAATAGAATTTTCCATTGGGAAATGGAATGACCCACAGTTGGGGAGTTTTTCAAATGATTACAAATTGGAAATGGAAAGCCAACCATTAGTGACAGGTGCAGCGTTACAAAAATGACAAATCGCTTGGGTGACTACTCGCCTTCCTTTGCCACTTGGATAGGGGCCAACCTTTAGTGAAAATACTTTTTAAACTTTGCCTTAGGTGCCAAAAAAAATATAGTGTAAATGAGCGGGTCCACTTGGAGAAAGTCGCGAATCGAAATTTCGCGGAGCGGAAGTGATTTTGGCCTTTGGGTCTATATGCGCCGTGCCCAAAGCTATATGCGCCGCACCAATTTTGAGGCGATTTTGAAGTAGCTGATGAAGTCCAAATTGTGCCCAAGTGTGCTTGTTAAAAATCCCTACCTATCTACTTTCCAACCCAAGTGGAATTTCTAAATTTGGTGCTCATTTTCCCCTCCAAAACTTCATTCTCCCAAGACTGCTTCCTCTGTGTCAAAATAGGGGCAGAGAGGTGATTTTTTGAGTGTTTTTGACCTCCTGAAGACTCAAAACTTGCCCAAACTTCTTGGCCATGCACGAGCAATCATGATTTTTCATGCTAAATCCAAAAATGTAAACCTTTCTTGATTTGGAGCTCCCAATCAAGCGCCACTGGGAGAAAAACCCTATTTTGTGCACAAAAATTTGTCAAGTGACCAAAATTGTCCCAAATTTTTTGAAATTTGGGCTGGAGATCCTCTATGAAGTGCTATGTTGGGCCATAGAGGCTTCAGCCAAGATTTGAAGCCGATCTTACTCTTTTTGCCTCTTTTGTCTGTTTGTCGCTCTCCCCAATTTCGCCTTCAAACTCCTTATCCGAGCCTTTGATTTCATATTTTGTGCCCTGTAGTGATAAACCATCAGCCTCAATATGGTTTTTTCCTTGTCGGCATTCTCTAGCAGTCTCTCAAGGTGGATGTTGATACGCTCGAGCCAAGACTCTCAATCATTGTTAATCTCTTGCTTTAGTGGAGTGAGCTCAATCCTCCTATGTTGGGTAGCTTGGTGATTCTCGTGGATGTTTTGCAGCTCCATGATCTCATGCCGGTCTTCGAGCTATTTGTTCCTCTACTCCAAATATCTGATAATCCACTTAGCCCTCTCCAAGTTGAGAGACAAGGCTTGGATCTCCGTTTTCTGCTCCTGGATGGTCCTCCTAAGCTTGGCACTCTCCACATCTGTATCATCATCATGAATGAGGATGAAGTCGACCTCTCGTTCACCAGATGGCCCCTCGTCATGCATGGGCCTCTTGCCCTTGTCCTGTACCTGTGTTGCCGATGTTGGAAGCGAGGCCCCTTCCACTCCGAGTGGAGATAACACTCGCTTTGCAGCTGCAAACAAATGTCTACTGCCTCTCTGATAGGTGATGAATACTGGCATAGTAGTGGTCTCATGGCACTCATACTGATGAGAAGGACCACCTATCTCATGTTCAACCTCTGATAACACCTGTGAAGTGCTGAATAGGTCACGGGAGATGAAGTCATCCCAAGTAATGCCCTATAATCCTAGCTGATGAACCACCAAAATCTTAGTAAGAGCAAAATGATAAACACTGTTAAGTTGCTGCTGAGGGGTTTTGTGCTACATGAAGGTGTTCATCCTCTCTATGTTCCTGCAAATGAAATATGGGATGTTCATCATCCGTACCCTAAAAAAGTGCATGAGAAACCTGATGTGATAGGCATATAAACAAGAGAACCTCCCCTCACAGCTGAAATATTTCATGATCAACTTCATTAGTGGAGCATATTCATCTTTCAGATATCGGAATGGAAAGAGTCTTTGGAGTCGCCTCAAGAAACTGGCCTTAATGTATGGCTCATAATGCTACAGATCAACCTTCTATTTCTTGTGCCATGGTTCTCCAACATTCGGTATGCCGGTTGCTAATGAGACAGTTTGAGGTGACAGTGTGAAGGTGACACCGGCCAAGATGGAGTGATCTCCATGTAGGTGAAGCACAAAAAGACGAGCCAACTCATGATGAACTCAAACACTAGCCACCTTTTGACAAAACTCAAAACATGATAGATGCTGGAAACATGACATAGCAAGAGGGCAGGCCTGCAATTATGTGAGGGTGGTTGGCTCATCCCTAACATGTTTGCCACTTTTATGATGTCTTCGAGGAGCCTGTTCTTCTAAGGATGAATCACTTTGAGTTTCCACCTCATACTCCGATGAATGCCTAGATGCCATGACTGCTGTATATGGACTGTGCTTGGATGGCCCTTTGATGATGTATGCAACTATCTGTTGTTATGAACTCTGTCAATTGGAAGGGATTCAAAGCGATTTGTTGCAACTTTGGAACAAAACCTTGCCTTTATGGGTGTGCGCCGCGCAACAAACCCAATGCGCCGCACTCTGTGTGTGTGCTGCGCCCGTGTAGTTTCACCACTGTGGGGTCGCGCCTTGTGCACCGTGCTCTCTATGTGCACTGTGCCCCTCTGCCTGTGCGCTGCGCCCTTGAAAACACCTCCAACCTCACTCAAAACGCGCGCAATTTCTCCCAATCACTTTGCAATGTTTCTCTTTAACCTTGGTATGCAAAATGACTATGTTTCTTGTGGAAATTCTGTATAAAGGCTTTTGGAGTCATGGCTTTAATTTTTGTTTCTTCAAAACCACTTTGATAATGTTTTATTTTGGCTCTTTTTCCTTATTTAATTCAACTCTGTATTTCACTTTTCCCTTTGATTTTTTAGCTAAAATGATGAAATTTTTGGCACTTTTTGCAGGGGTTGCATGACATGGCATTTGGCCAAGGAAACCATGACTGTGCCTGAAGAGATCAACTGGAAACGTTTTTGAAAATTATCACAAATGACACACTATTTGACTTTCCTTCAAAATAGAGTTTGAAGAACAGTCGTAATCTGTCAACATGACAATCAAAATCTTTAAATCATAACTTTGTAAGGGCCTCCCTCTGGCCTGCATGGCTTTATTGGACATGTTTGAAGACCAATTTATCTAATCCCTAGACCTAATGACTGAAAATGACTCTCGTCCATTAAAAGATCGAACATTGACTGTCATTGACTTTAGTGAACATTGACAAAAGACCTAAGCCAGCAGGTGCCAGACATGAGGGGAAATGACTGACAAGACCTTTCTGTCAGATTATGGCATGCCCCTAGCAGAATGCAGCTGAGTGAATGGAGTGAGACACCTAAAAATGAAATGCAGAAAGAGTTTTGATCTCTGACAGAGGACTGACAAGACCGACTCTAACAGCTTCCAACATTAAATTATCAATCCGGGGCTCATAAGCTTTGAGGTGCAAGCACAGGTAATGCAGGATCAGAGCAAATAACCTAAATTAATATCAAATTCCTATTTTTTAATTAAGTGTAGAATGCAAATAAATAATTTTAATCTCAATCTAAATCAATCAAACTTAATTTCAATGCAAGTAAAATTTAACTACAATGAGACCACATTGATGCATTAACTACAAAATAATCGTAAGCTATCTACTGAATTCAACCTATGTTCAATGAAAGGATTCATTCAATCACCCTAAAGCTAATCAAAACAGAGCATTCTATTCAAAGAACATGAACACTAAATTTATGCTAAGCTCACGAATATGAAATCTAATTTAAACTAATGAATATGAAATCTAAACTAAGCTCTGAAGTTTCTAATTCAATCCAAATAGAGAAATACATTCAATCAAAGAAAGACATTCAATCAAATTAATTAAACATATAAACTTCTAAAAATAATTCTTAAACAATATTCTCAAAGAATCTGAGATCTATTGTTAAATTAACCATCCTATTCAACACTGAAAATAATCTTGAATGATGATTTAAATGAATAAAAACCTCTATTACAGAAACCTGAACTACTTATTCAAAAAGGGAAATTGAATTCCTATCTATGAGAACATTCTATAGAAAATTTAATTAAAATAGAATAAAGGCAAGCACGCACACTCTTAGATTATAACTATAACTCCTATGCGATTTTGCAAGATTTTATAAGTCATGTACTTAAAAATAAGGTTCGAAAAGACTAAGAAGCTATCCACATAGATCTCGTCAAATTAAATCCACGATACAAGACTTCAAAAATTAAACACGACTCTCATCGAAGTTAAGAAATATCACAATCCTTTGCATGACTCTATTTCAAACAACTTGGAATTCATTAACCAATCGAAACTCATACTATTAGATCATTCATGTGCACTGTCAAACTCAAGAATTGCAAGATGTAAAGATCAGAATCCTCATAGAATACTCATACCGGATCAATTCTTACAAGATGAGGCTCCTTTGGAACATGAAATTAGTTGTTAAAAACTATTACATAGTGTACATAAACCAATCAAACAACTCACTCAACAATTTGATCTACAGGAGTGAAATGAAACATTTAAATACATAATCAAAATAAACCATTTAAATTGATCAACCACATGATATAATTTGAGAAATCAACTCAATAAACTAAATATGATTCTAAATTAGAAATGAACCTAGTTCCAAAAGTGGTGGGCCCTTGCCACACCTGGAGCAAGGTGAACTAACTCAATGAAATGAAATCTAAAATGCAATCATAAATAACTCACAGTGGAATGAGTTTTGGAACTTGTGTTAAATCAAAATGATGGCATACAAAGTCTGGAATAGCATAAGTTTGTAATCAAAAATTCTGGAGAATTACAACAATTACAACAATATCATTACTCAATTACTCGGCTCCTTAATCTCAGCTCATCGAGTCTTTAAGAAGATAACGAATGGAACAAAGTTAAACTAACCAAGATCTTAACGTAGAAAATTTATTAACTAATGGCTATCAAGGACTCGTGAAATAAATCCTAGATCAACTGCATGTATCTTTGTGAAGGATCCTAAACTAAATTAGGCAAATCGTGGTCCTCCAAATGGCTGGCTCATTCAAAAACCGTTCAGAATTGAAACTGTTCACGTTCAGCAATTCTGTACTTCAGATCTATACTTAAGAATTGTTTTGACCTTAACTTCCTTTTGGTGATGAAGTTTACCGAACGGTTTCTGGGTTATATGAAACATGGTGCTTTGAACAAGACTCACATCTTGGAATTTCAATATTCTGCCCCATTTGATTACAAAATTCATTTTTTCACCTAAAACAATTTCATACTCAACTACCCGGTAACTAGTTAAAGTTGACTTGTGGAGACTTCTGGCAATAGAATGCTTCGACGAATGAACTTGGTGAAACCATCATTAGTAAATCATGACTAAATCATCTCTAATCATTTAAAATATAATAAAACTAATGATAATCAACCACAAGGCATAGGATGTGATTTAGCGATAAATGATGGAATTATGATGTGAAATGAGTATACTTGTGTTAGAATTTAGGTTATAAATGGTGGTTTTGTATGATGGGAAAATGGGCATATTCGAGGCCCAACGAAGCTATTGGCTAGTTTCCAACAGGATAAGGCAACTCACATTTTTAACCATATTCAGGAATGGCGAATAAGGAAGAGGCATATTAAAGCCTATATTCCTAATGAATTCCTTCTCGAATGGTTTTTAAAATCTTTATAGCCGAAAATTCTAAGGATGTATCATTCTCTAGGGTATTCATCGAAGAACAGACTATCTTTAGAGCCTAGAAGTTAGAACTTATATATTCTCAGTCTGGGATTATTGATAAGATTTTTCCTGATGCTCCATGATACAAGATCTATTTAGCCAAACCAAAGCGAGGTCCCCATGCTAATGGGGTAGTCAGATCGATCGATAACAACACGACTAACCTATTAAGTCAATTGCAGCAATTGTATTTACAAACTTCTTCTTCGATTCAGGCATTACCATCAGTGCCTAGGCCTTCTCAACCTTTAAATATTAATGTTGTCCAATCTTCTAACCCAAAAGGAAATCAACAATCCAATGGGAAGAAAAAGGAGCGTGGTAAGAAGAAAGATAAGGATGGGAAGGACAATGCGAAAAAACCCTATAATAATGCTGGGGGGGGGGGTAAAAAGGAGTCAAAAAAGAAAGTTAAGTTTCCTTGCAAATTGTGCAATTGAGACCATTTAACTCATCTTTTCCCTAAGATTCAGGATGCTCAGTGCTTGTTAGTGCAGCAGGGTTCTTCTAGCTCCCAAGATATTTTGACTAACCCTTTTCCCCATGGGGCAACCAGGAAGGGGAAAATCCATCGAATGTATACATGATGAGTTCTCTTGTTGATGTTTCTACAAGATCACATGATTATGGTGGGCCAGAATTCTCTAAGGCTAATGTTGCTCCCAATGTTCTAGAGCCACTCCATATTGAGAGGCCCGCAATTGAGCCTATACCTTGGATGTCGAAAGGCTCTTCAAAATGTTTGACAATCAACCCTAATGCCAAGGTTGTCTAGAACTACTCCATTGTTGAAGATCAGATTGAAAGTACTTGTGTAATGTTTGTGTTAGAGGTACTCTAGTCGTGTCCATCACAAAGGAGTTCACTTCTCACTGTGATCAGGGAAATAAACCTGAAAAACTTTCTTATCATTACATTTGACATGCCAAATATTAAGAAGAGATGCCTTCATCATATGGATTTCCAGATTAAAGCTAAATATCAAAAGACCAATATATTTCGAACTATAGTTGATGAGGGATCTTCCACATGTGTCATGTCGATTGCATGTTGGAAAGCTATCAGATCTCCTCAAGTTGTTCCTTCACATACTCTCTTAAATGAATTTGATGTTCATTCTCATAGGCCACATGGGATTATTCTAGCCTTTCCCATCTATGTTGGGGTACAGGTGGTCAATATTGAGGTGGAAATAGCTGATGCGAATTTGGATTACAATCTTTTATTGGGACAAAATTGGATTTATGAAATGGATGTCATTGTATCATCATTATTTCGAATCCTATTATTTCCCCATGAAGGGAGAATTGTTACTGCTGATCAGATGGATTATTCTCCAAAAGAATCAAATGCATCATCTGATTCTATAGTTCCCTTGTTGAAGAATTCCAAGAATCCTGTTGGGAATTTAGGAGTCAGAATGTGTTCCTCATTGATGGGTACTTTTGATCTTCCTTCTCCTATTGCTCGAATAAATTCCATTTCATCATCCAAGGCCCCTTCTCGAAGAGATTTCTTCAAAACTCATTATTTTTCGGATCCTTGGCCCTTACCCTCTTCTACAACCACATTAGAAGAAGTGAAAGTGGGTGGAATGGCATATCCCATGTCTACAACTAAAATTTCTTATCAATTTATAGTTAACATTGCAGATTCTGATCCTACTCCTCTTTTACCAGAGGGTTAGGATGGAGATGTGGCTCCTTATTGGACTCTTGAATCTATTTCTATGGACAACCTTGATATTGTTTTGCCATCTGAGGAAGCAATCCTAGAAGCAATGATGTTGGGATAGGGTCCCCAAGGTCAATTTTGGGTTAGTTTAACCAATTTTTGTAATAGATTTTGTAAATAATGTAAAGTCTCCGAGAAATGTGGATGCAGAGTGCGTAGTTAAGTAGGAGTCAAAGGGGCTTTAGCCCCTTTGTTTAGGTAAGTGATAGGTCAGTTTTGAGACTCACCCATAAGCCGTGGGCCATGGTATTATAAGTAATAATGCTATATATAGTTGAGTCATAGCAAGTCTAAGGGGTAAGTAAGTCAAGATAGAAATTGTTTTGGGCAAGTGCTAAGGAAAGAAAGCTATGCTTATTGTACTTAGACGAAAGGGGAAGGATTTTGTAGCTAAGTTTGCAAGAGACTTTGGTAAGTCCGTAGCTGAGTGCGCGGACCCTACACCTGAGTATGTAGGGTGGAACAATCTATAAATTGAACGTTGAACTTAATAAAGATTGATTTTGGGAGAAACACCTTTCCTTTGAGTATTATTCTCATTTATGTTCATGTTATGTTCTATCACTCAATGATATGTTTGATGTGGAATACTGTGTAAATGTTGCATGAACTTATTGAATATTTAATATTTATGCAAGAACTAATTGATTATCTATTTTCATGAAGATAAGGGTTATTTCAGTTATTATTTCTAATGATTTGGATAGATCTGCACAAAGGCAGATTTAAAGTTATTAATTAGTGTGCAAAATTGGACAGTTTTCTTCTTTAGGGACTATAAAGTCTGATCGCAGACCTTCTTGAAGGTCTAGAAGTCATTTTATTAGAGTTATAGTGGTGGACCATAGAAAGATATTTATATGCATGAAGGTAGATCTAGGAAAAAAAGGCTTAAGATCAATTATCACACGGTCTCTCGATGTAGAAAAATGTATCTAACATCCCCCAATACTACTTTGGTATTGTAGCCTGTGCTATGCAGGTTGTTGCTGAAAGGGTCAATAGTTAAGGTTTTGCTGGTTGGCGCGAACAACTCTAAAACTAGGTCAAGCACCCTTAAGCCAACAAATGGTTCCATTTTCAGGACCAGGATCTATCTAAGATATGTGTGATAAATGTTTTCCTATGAAGAAATAGATTGACAAGTCGATTGATTGAAATGTTCATGTGTTCACAGCTCAAGAGAATAGGACCCTTAAATTATCCAAGGAGTAGAGGTTACAAAGATTTTTATACACAGACGAGACCTATGTGTTCTTCTATTTCTTACCTAACAAAC
Organism: Pinus taeda; assembly: GCA_000404065.3. Classification (NCBI taxonomy): domain Eukaryota; kingdom Viridiplantae; phylum Streptophyta; class Pinopsida; order Pinales; family Pinaceae; genus Pinus; species Pinus taeda. The sequence goes on from APFE030917738.1 coordinate 14,156, forward strand.
TACATGAGTGGGGTTCTAAATTGGTTAATAGTCAAGGGATGTGGAGGCACGATGGTCCTATAGTGAGGATTCCTGAACTGGTGCGACGTATGGAGGCATCAGAAAGAAATATCATGCAGGATGTGGATAACTTGATTGATCACACATTGGGACATTTTGTGACTTATTATGTGATCGATAGAAATATCAGCTATAACGAAGTGAAACAAAGGCTTTTTAAAGGACCACGAGGTAGTTATTTGAAATCATTAAAGACTAGGATTAAAATGTTTCTATGTGAAAATAGGGTTATGAAGTTACCTTGATGTTTGGGGCTATGTGAAGTGGGAGATTCTTTAGAAGAAATGAAGGATCAAGCACATAATATAGTCCTCTCATTGAGCCTCCTTCAAGGGATGATGAAGGGATGGTGCTGGCTACGCTGCGAAGTGCAGTTAAAATAATTACGTAGGGTATCCTCAGGATACCTCATCCATCCACTCCACCTCCACCTCCACCTCCGCCTCATACACCGACAACTTCACCCCCTCCACTTCCACTTCCAATATTCAACATGGTGAACACGATGAAGATGCCAATTTTTAAAGGAGTCAGGAGCGAAGATCCTGAATAGTTTGGTTTGTCACAGGAGATGTATGGAAATCATAACAAATTACAGATGATGACATCAATAAAGCGCAACTAGTTATAGCCTTACAAGATCGCACATTAACATGGTACATCAAGTATTGCACTGATTACCCCAACACAACATTAGAAGAGACCCATTAAGATTTGAATAAGGAGTTCAGTAAGCCTAAGTCAGAGGCACAATCAATAATTGAGTTTAAGGAAATTCAACAAAAGGTAGATCAGATGCCTTGGGATTTTGATCAAAGGTTGAAATTCCTTATTAGGTCGGCCAATATGATAATCACAGATTCCTAGCATCACGATTGGTATATAACATCTCTCTTGCCACACTTAAGAGTGCCTCTATCACAGAAAAAGATAGCAACACAATCAAAATCTTTGGAAATAATGATGAGGTTGGATGCTTCACCCATACAGGATATGACTCTAGGAGTGCAACATATTCACTCACAACTGGAAAGCCTGCACTTGGAATTGTAGATTCTAAAGAAAGGAAAGGAATCCCAGCTAGTGGTGTGTGTAGGAGCTATGCACGAGGGATTCCAAGGCCAAGGATGAGGAATAGGTGGTGGACTAGGTCAAGGGCGTGGGGAAATAACCTTCTATAACTGTGGCGAAGCAGGGCACTTCGCACAAGATTGTAAAAATACCATGCATCCTTAGTGTCAGTATTGACGATAGTTTGACCATGTGGTAGAGGAATGTCTGGTCCTTATGGAAAAGATGCAAGAAAATAAGGCGCATCCCCATCAGCCTACGCAAAACAATCAAATAATGAGGGTTGAGCCTCGCGAAGAATATCAGAGCATAAATATAGTGACGAGAAGTCGAATGGCAACTGGTCCAGATAAAGGTAAGCAACTTAAGGATGACGGGTGGGTGCATAAGGCTGTTGCGAAAGAAGTAGACTTTGATATTAATCATGCTAAAGAAACCTTCATGGAAGCAAAGAAGAACTTTTTTGAGGCCTCTACCTCAGGAAATCAAGAGAAAATTCCAGAAACTAGTGCACCGCAAGAGGTCAATCCTTCAGTACTAGCTACTTTTCTAAAGATTTGTATGAATTTACTGCGCGATCAGAAAGTGGTAGAAGGGTTGCAAGATTTAATCAAAAAATTCACAAATAAAGAGGAGATTCCCGCTGAACAACGCATTGTGAGGAAAATTGGTAAGCATAAGAAGCACACGGGGCACGAGATGAGGTTCATTGCACATATAGGTGAATACGAAATGGACCAACTAATCTTGGATCTGGGGTCTAATGCGAACGTCCTACCTAAGTAGACTTGGGAGAGAATGGGGAGACCTACGTTGTAGTGGTCTCTTATTCAGCTGCGCATGAAAAATCATCAAAAGATCATTATGATGTGGCGCTTATATGGTGTAATAGTGGACATTGAAGGTGTGAGCGTGCTTGCTAACTTTGAGGTCATTGAAATAGTGGATGATAGTAACCCATACCTTGCACTACTAGGAATTGACTGGGCTATTGATATGAATGAGATAATCAACTTGAAGAAGTGGAAGATGACATTTGAAAAGAAGTCACTCAGGGTGGTAGTGTCACTAGATCCTACAGAAGGAGCACGTTATATTGAACCTGTTCACGACTTTGTGGAGAGTGATGATGATTTGGATCAGATATACAAGATCACAACGCGAGATAAATATTGGATCAATCCTATGGGCGATGGATGAATTGTGTGGGATAGGGATAACTCCTGCACCTTAGATTCGGATGAAGAGCTTGAACATTGGCAGAATCAGTTGCATGAAGTATGTACGCTCTGATGCAATATGATGACCAAATCACTACGGTGTGTCTTGACTGAGGTAAGGAACCTTTCGCATTATGATGGTTTGACTGATGTGGATAAGTTTCTAGATGAATTTTAAAGGGAAGCACTGGAAGAAAATTGAGTCTAGGAAATGGAGTTGGTGCTACGCTCTACGCCTACCCGTTGGTGGCGTACGCACAAGGAGAACTTCGTTGGATTGAAGGAATACAGAAGGATGATGAAATTACAGTTTGGATATGATAATACTCAGATGACAGAAAAATAAAGTGGGAAGGATGATCTGCATGATCATTTGGCATGATGGACCAAGGCCTGGGGAACAGAACCACAACCAGAATGGGTGCACATTTTCTGTCACACCTTAGATACAATTCCAATGAATTGGTATCTAGAGATGGAGCTTTGCCATGGGACAGCTGAATGGGACATCTTAAGGGAGAGTTTTCTATTAAGTTTCATCTTTGAGGATGGGTTTGAGAACATTGATGATGTGCTCCAAGAGATAAAAGAAGCTATATTCAAAACACTGCAGGAACCGGTAGAATGGGCTCAGCCGAATTGGAGTATGCAGCTGCACCATGCGCTAGAGTGTTACAATGTGATTGTTGAAGAAGAAGAAGAATACCCATGAAATGTTACCATCCCAGAGACAGAAGAACAATGCAAAGTCAAAGGACTGAAGGTGGTGAACCTAGATATATCAGAACCTCTGAAAACTCGACAAGTAAACATTGGATCTGAAGTAGAGCCTAAGTTTGTGAAGATAGGAGGCTATTGGGACAAAGATATGATTGATAAGGTCGATGAGCTGCTGCATGAGTACTAGGATTTATTCCCAACTAAGTTTTCATATTTGAATGGAATCGTTGGCAATTTAGCTGTTATGAAGACTACATTGAAGCTAGATGCAAAGCTTGTTAAGCAAAGGCCTTATCGGCTGAATTCAAAATATAAATAGAAGGTGCGCCAAGAAATATATAAGATGTTGGATGTTGATATTATTGAACTAGTAGAGGAATCTGATTAGGTAAGCCTAGTGGTGGTCCAAGAGAAGAAACAGAAAGGTGAAATCCATATATGTGTAGATCTAAGGAAGTTGAATGATGCATGCGTGCATGGTCCATTTCCAACACCATTTACTGATGAAGTGTTAGAGAATGTTGGCAGACAGGAGGCATATTTATTTACTGATGGTTTTTCGGGATATCATCAAATAACGATCGTACTAGAAGATCGAGGCAAGAAAATATTCACGATGAAGTGGGGTTTCTTTGAATATATAGTAATACCCTTCAGATTGAAGAACATGCCTACAATTTTCTCCTGAGTAGTAATCATGACGTTCAAGGAATTTATTCATAAATTTATGGAGGTGTATTTTGATGATTGGACTATGTTTGGTTTGGTGAAGCACCATGTCGCAAGTCTATGCCTTATGCTGGATACATGTTGTAGGTATCAGATCACACTGAACTTGAAGAAGTGTCCTTTGGTATTTTGCTTGGACATGTTGTATGTAAGCAGGGATTAATCGTAGACCCCGCGAAGATCGTTGTGATTGTAAATTTGGAGGCTCCTAGGAATGTAAAACAATCGTGCGTGACATTGGGGCACACTAGATATTACAAGAAGTTTATTGAGGCATATGCTCAGACAACCACACTGATGGACAAGTTATTAAAGAAAGATGTGATGTTTTCCTGGGATGAAGACTGTCAGCACAGTTTGGATGTCTTGAAGGAAAAGATGGTGACTACGCTTATTTTAGTGTTTCCAGACTAGAAGAAGGAATTCCATGTGCATGTAGATGCCTCTTGCATTGCACTAGTGCGGTATTAACACAGGTAGGAGATGGAGAGATTGATCATCTGATAGCCTTCACGAGCAAAACATTATCAAAATATGAGAAGAATTACTCCACTATAGAGTGCGAAGGGTTGGAGATGGTCTACGCACTGCAAAAGTTTAGGAATTATTTATTGGGTGGACACTTCAAAATGTATATAGATCACTTCACACTGAAATATCTAGTTAATAAGATTATGTTGGGGGGGAAGATATGCCGATGGTTACTGTTGTTCCAGGAATATGAATTTGAAGTGATTGTGAAGCCTCGAAGGTTGAATGTAGGACTAGACCATCTATCAAGGATTGAAATGGGTGAAGAACCAAGTAGTTTGGAGGAAGGATTGCCGGATGCATAGCTCTTTGTGGTGCATGTCGTGGATGACCATTTTGTGGATATCATTCAGTTTTTAACAATGGGAATAGCTCCAAAAGGCTACTATACCCAACAAAAGAAGGAGTTAGTAGTCTGCGTTGTGGATTTTCCAGTGATTGCAAGTCATTTGTATAAGATTAGAACGAATGAGATAGTGTGAAGGTATGATCTAGAGTTTGAACGCACTAGTATCATCATTGAAGCACATGGAGGAGTGGTAGGAGGCCACTACACAGGAAAAGCAACTGCGCAGAAGATTTTGAGTGCTAAGTTATAGTGGCCAACATTACACAACGATTCTAAGGCATACTACAAGGCATGCGATGCTTGCCAAAGGATAGGGAAGCCTTTGTGAAAGGATGAATTATCTTTAAATCCAGAGGTTTCATTGCAGGTATTTGATAAATGGGTCATTGACTTCTTAGGTCGAATACAACCACTAGGTAAGAAGACGGGCACATAATATATCATTACTATGACAAATTATTTAACCAAATGGGTGGAAGCGCAACTAGTGTGAAATTTTTATTTGAATATGCCTTAACGCAGTTTGAATGCCCTAAGATATTCATGAGTGATAGGCGTACACATTTCTTGAGTGAAATGATTAGCGTGATGCTTGAGGACTTCTAGGTGTATCATCAAAAGAGAATTTAACAAAATTTTGGAGAATGGATTAACAAAGGTCTACAATGCATAGAGGAATGACTAGGATATGTGCATGCCATCCATGTTATGGGCATATAGGATGACCTGCAAGAAGTTGACAGGTTGAACGCCATTTAGGTTGTTCTATGGAATTGAAGCAGTGATGCCCATGGAGTATATTGCGCCAAGTTTATGTATTGTAGCTTTGACAGAAATGGAGGATCACGAGACCTTGAAGGAACGGCTCACGCAGATCATGGAGTTAGAAGAGGACCTATTTCTTGTAGGCTTTCACCAGCAAGTACAAAAGGAAAGTGAGAAATCATGGCATGATAGGCATATTAAGTTGTGCAAGTTTAAGATAGATGATTTAGTGTTGCTATATGACAACAAGTTCACCAAATTTCCAGGGAAGTTTCAAATGCACTGGTTGGGTCCATATGCTGTTAAGGAGACCACGAATGGTGGTGCAATTCAGCTCACAAAGTTGAATGGGGAACCATTTCTTGTAAAAGTGAATGGAAGTAGGTTTAAGTTGTATAGAGGGGATCTTGCCCCTGCGTAATGACTATATGGTAGCAGGACAATCATAGTAATCCAAGCAGCTGTAAGGGATTGCGGGACTATAAACTATGCTACCTAACGAGGTGAAAAACATAGTAGGGAGGTTGCGTGAAGGAAGATAGGAGTGCGATAGGCGAAGCTACACTGGATGAGCTGCACCATGGAGGGTGGTGCCACGTACAAGGGTCCAAAAGTAGCTATTGGAGTCACTATTCATGATTTTATGGAAAAAACACGATTAAGAGGAGTAGGTAAGCACCATTTAAGGTGAAAATATTTGAAGCTCTGCCACCAAAGATGCATTTATGATTCTGAATTTTAGTGAACGGTCAGATTTGAATTCAAAACTTCCTATAAATTGGGAATGTTGGTCTGCCGAAGAACACTTTGCATTCTGAGAATTGTTTGTGAGCCTTTTAAGTTTATGAAGCATGAAGACTGGGAAGAGCTCTTGTTGCAAACCTCATTCACAAACTTGTCTACAGAAGCCCGTGAACTGTTCTTTGAACAAATGACTACCACAAATACTACATAGGCTATTAGTTCTGAAGTTGTCATCTCTGACGTAGTAGCCCCTGAGATCACAAGCATGGAAAATACATCCATTGTACCTATGGCACCGAGGTCACCTAGGCCAAAGAAATCAGCTACAAAAGAGAAGCAAAATAAACCTATGTCGTGAGACAGTCATTGAGGAAGAATCTGAAGTCACGACAGAAGGAGAAGAAGGATAAGCAACTGAAGAAAGTTGTGGACCTAGAGGAAGAGGAATTAAAAGGAGTGGAGGAATTGAATGTTAAGGAGGGAGAGCCTATCACATGGCTCCTAGAGTATATCCCTCCAAGGAAGGCAAAGACCAATGTAATGAAAGATCCTGATTCTAGGAAGTTTACAGTCTCGATGCCCCTGTTACTAGAACAGGTTGAATTTGAAGTCACAACCTTAGCACACATTCCAGCGCTAAAGATTGAGGATTTTGATCTCGCGGACAATGCAAGATTCCCTCATTTGGCCACTAGCAAATATATGAAGAAGATATACAACAAAGAGATTGGAGTTACGTGGTTGGAACCCATGAAGTGGGTCAGATGTGTTGAGCAGACTGGGTTGCTGCACATGCTTTGTGTCCCACACTTTCATAGATCAATCATCAACATAGTGTGTGTGTGCCAGCTGGTCACATTAGTGCGTGATGAGTTCCTATGGCTTGGGGAGCCCATCTCGATTATAGATATGCTCATCCATTGGATTACTAAGCTACCCTACAAAGGGACAAACCTTGCCAAAGATTTTGGAGGGAAAAGTGGAGAAAATGAGTTAGTAGGTAAAATGAAGGTAGAATTTGGTCTCGTAAAGAAGTCTTGCTTATACTCTATCTGCTCCATTTAGGACTAGGTAGTGCAATTTGCTACCCTAATTCTTGCAGGCAATATTATGAGGAAGTGTCACGCAGATGAAGTTATGGCACCTGTAGTCTCGTTGGTTGCCTAGTGTGTGAAGGAGGTACAATATAACTAGACACAATATCTTTGTAAGTAGTTCCTCGTGAGTTGTCACGAAGCACAGAAGGGAAGTAAACAATTTCATCATGTGTGGCTCCTATTGTTAACTATCTTAGTAGCATGGAGATTGCGGAAGGATAGTCAATTTCCTCATAGGCATAAGATTTACTAGAGGTAGCGAAGTTTTCTTCGCTGTGGTCAACAAAGGATCCAGAGCGGAACAAGGAATCAAAGATATTATAGATATTAATGGAAGTGGATCTTCACGCGGTAATTAGTCAACAGCCAAGGTTGTCCCCAACCTTGTTTGAGCAGTTAAGGGCCATGGAGTTCAAGGTCAATTTCCACAATGTATCAATCAGGGCGTGGAAGGACCCTAAATATGTATGGCACAAGCTGCCATACTTAGTCTCAGAGATAGATGTGCAGGAGATCGTGGGGAGTTGGCCAGTGGAGTGGCGTGAGCCCAAAGAGCTTGGTATAGGTACCAGTAAAGGTGCAGAAAGCTCTGTTGCACAGTAGATCACTGCGCAGAAGCATAAAGAGGTAGCAGAAAAGGCAACGTGAGCTCTGGCTAAACAAAATAAGAAAGTAGTTGTTGCTAAGGCAGTAACTGTGGAAGAAGAGCACATCGCAAAAGAGTGTGTTGAGAAAGAGCGCACTGGCACAGAGGAAGTCAAAGAATCAGCTTTCCAAGATACAAATGAGAAGGAACACTTAAAGCAGGAAGGAGGTGTTGGAGAGGAGCATATAACTCCCTTCAAATTGAGTAAGCCTGATAAGAAAACAACTATGGGGCCAAGAAATAAGCATAAATAAGATAAACAGGCATGCATTAATTCGATGGTCCATGCAGAAGGGGATCTCGATGAGATTGGCGACAATGTCAGAGACACCATGACAAAGTTGTGGTAGTAGTTTGAAAAAAAATACATGCAGATGCTGGGGGGCATCCAGAAGGATCTACATGAGTTGTAGACCCAAACTAGCAATATTCAAGCGAGCATGGTGTAAGTGAGCCTAGAGCAAAGGAGCGAGACAATTGCAAACTTGGAACAGACTCTAGACCTTAGAGTCAGTCCCCTACCAGAAGGATCGATCCGCGCGTAATCAGAGGAAGACCACACTATGTTAAGTGCAGTTAAGGACATGGGGGTAAACTTGGCCACACTGCCGCTTTAGACCCTCCATGCCCTGTATCACGGGGTTTCGGACAAGCTTAGGATTAGAGAGCAGCACACCTTGGAAGTCATCTGTGAGTTCAAGGTAAATAATGGGAAGATGTTCACAGAAAAATCACAAGCTCTGAAAGAAAAGGAGGAGCTACAAGCACGCAGTCAGAGCCTGGAGACAACAATAATGCAAGCATGCAAGATAGTTCTAGAGTTGAACATTCCAAAGGATGCCATAGTGACAAAAAAAATAAAAAAATTTCCTACTGCGATATGTGCGTCGAAGGATGTGATAGGTAAAGTTACATTCGATTTTTAGATGAAGATCTTAGAGCTGTAGCTAAATCTGCAGCCAACCACTTTACCTAAGGTTTGGGAGCAATGCAGAGCAATGATTAGGGAAAACATGGGTGCATTGGATACCGTAGTCACAGATTGCAGAATGATGTCTGATCAGGCCATGGAGTTATGGATGAACTTGTAAGAGGACCCAAACTTCTAGAGGCTTAACACATATATTGGGAGACACATCGCAAGTATGATGAAGTCTGAGTGATTGCGCGCACTTTGGCACCAGTCCAATGCCTCATGCGATTGTAAGAAGGAAAGCGGCTGCAATCATAGACGAAAGAGCTACATATGAAAGAGGCCCTTCTTAAGGCCAAATTATAGCCATGGATAGAGGAAGCCTACCAAATCACTCTATCACTTCAAGAAAAGTTAAGAACACTGAAGCAGACACAAAGGATGATGCACGTAGCAGTAGAAGGCCCGACAACATAAAAAATTAGTAGAGGAAGTGCAGCAGGCTGCAGTGCAGAGCTCTACTGATATCGAAAAATTACAGGTTGATTTGGGTGGCCTCTGCAACAAGATCGAGGTGCCATCCGAGTGACTCAAGGGCGAGTCACCATATTTTTTTTGGGGGCCTATTGGGATAGGGTCCCCAGGGTCAATTTTAGGTTATTTTAACCAATTTTTGTAATAGATTTTGTAAAGAATGTAAAGTCCCCGTGAAATGTGGATGCAGAGTGCGCAATTAAGTAGGAGTCAAAGGGGCTTTATTCACTTGTTTGGCTAAGTGATATGTCAGTTTTGAGACTAAACCATAAGCCATGGCCCATGGTATTGTAAGCAATAATGCTATATATAGTTGAGTCATAGCAAGTCTAAGGGATAAGTAAGTCAAGATAAAAAAAAATGGGCAAGTGCTAAGGCAGGAAAGCTCTGTTTCCTGTACTTAGGCAAAAGGGGAAGGCTCCTACAACTGAGTGCACAAGAGACCTTGGTAAGTCTGTAACTGAGTGTGTGAACCCCTACAGCTGAGTACGCAAGGTGGAACAGTCTGTAAATTGAATGTTGAACTTAATAAAGCTTGATTTTGGGAGAAAGACCTTGCCTTTGAGTTTTATTCTTATTTCTTTTCATGTTATGTTCTATCACTCAATGATATGTTTGTTGTTGAATATTGTGTAAATGATGCATGAAATTATTGAATATTTAATATTTATGCAAGAACTAAGTGATTATATGTTTTCACGAAGATAAGGATTAATTCTGTTATGATTTCTGATGATTTGGATAGATCTGCGTGAAGGTGGATCTAGGGTTATTAATTAGTGTGTGAAAGTGGATAATTTTCTTCTTTAGGGGCTATAAAGTTTGATCACAGGCCTTCGTGAAGGTCTAGAAACCATTTTCTTAGAGTTATAGTAGTGGAACATAGAAAGATATTGATCTGTGCGAAGGCAGATCTGAGTGACAAAGGCTTAAGATCACTTATGAAACGATCTCTGGATGCAGAAACCTAGTTCTGGCATCCCTCAACATTGCTTCAGGTAAGACTACAGCCTGCGTTATGCAAGTTGTTGCCAAAAGGGCCAATAGTTAGGGTTTTGTTGGTTGGCATGAACAACTCTAAACCTAGGTCAGGCCCCCTTAAGCCAAAAAATGATGGGTATAGAAATAACATGGGATGACTTGCATCATCGGTCATATTTTCTACCAGACCTAGATGAAATAGAATCAAGTTTGTCTAGCCCTTTGTCAACTGGTGGTGTTCACACAATTTTAAACCCTTTGGCTCAAGCAAATATTTCTTCCAAAGGTAACATGTCTTTCATTTCAGAAACAATTTTGGTGAACATCCCCAGGGATCCCAATATAATTGAGAATATTTTCATCAGAGTCGAATGCTCCCCTGAGGAAATTCAAATTTATACCGATATTTTTTAAAGAATTCAGTGATGTGTTTGCTTGGTCTTATGAGGAAATGCATGGAATTGATCCATCAATAGTTCAGCATGAGATCAAGAATTACATGAATGTGAAGCCTATAAGGTAAAAGCTTCAGTCGGTAAACCCTAGGAAAGTGGTATCTATCAAAGACGAGGTTGCAAATTTGCTTAAGGCAGGGTTCATATACCCCATTCCATTGACTGAGTGGGACTCAAATCTAGTCTCAGTTGATAAAAAACAAGGAACGATCAGTGTATGCATAGACTTTAGGGATTTAAATAAGGCTTGTCCAAAAGGTAATTTACCCACACCTTTTATTGATCAAATTATCGATGAATGTGTAGGAAATGAGATTTTCTCCATCATGGATGGTTTCTTGAGTTATAATCAAATTACTATTCGTCGTGAAGATCAACATAAGAAAATATTTATCTGCCCCTAGGGTACCTTTGCATACAAAAATATGCCTTTTGGCCTAAAAATGTTGGAGCGAATTTTTAGTGGGTCATGTCCTACGCTTTCCATGATATCAAACATATCATAGAAGCTTATTTGGATGACCTAGATGCTCATTCTCAAAAGAAAATTGATCATCTTCATCATCTTCGATTGATTTTTGAGCGATGTTGTAATTAAAAAATCGAGTTGAATATGAATAAATGCATTTTTTCTCTCACGTCCGGTCAGTTATTGGGAATCATAGTATCTAATGAAGGGATTCATGTAGATCCTTTCAAGTTTAAGGCAATACTTCAATTGCATGCCCTGTCTACCATCCGTTGACTTCAAAGTCTCTAAGGACAAGCCAATTTTTTGAGGAGATTTATCATCAATTATGATGAGATCACAAAGGGATTTATGAGATCACTGAAAAAAGGAGTTCCATTGCTATGGGACGATTTAGCTCAGCACTTGTTCAATTCTTTGAAAAAAGCATTGACCTCTACTCCTTTACTGAGTCCACCTGATTATAGCAGGGATTTCCTCTTATATATCGCTTCTGCAGAATCAACCATCAGTATGGTTTTGATTCAGGAAGACGATGCTCTCCATGAGCATGGGATTTATTATCTGAGCTGAGGCTTGGTAGGTCATGAATTATGATACTCTACTATAGATAAATTATCTTTGGCAATTGTTCATGCTGTCCAACCTTTGACACTATATTCTACTTGGAAAAAATTTTGTCTTAGTGGTTGTCAACCCATTTCAGTGTGTTCACAGTAGGTGATTGATTGAGGGAAAATATAACAGATGGATTTTTCTTTTACAAGAATTTTATCTTGAGTTCTTGTCAGCCAAATCTACGAAATATTTAGTATTTGCGAAATCAATCTTAGAGTTACCTTGTGAAGAAGAAATGGTTTATGGGGAATCATTCCCTAATGAACATCTTTTCCTTATTTCTTCACAAGATCCTTGGTATGGAGATATTATAATATATCTTTAGACTTCGAAGTTTCCTCTCACTTTTTCAAAGGATGAGCAAAGAAAATTACGTCACTTAGCTAAAAGTTATGATATTATCGATGACACTTTATATCGTCATGGGATTGATTCAATCCTTACACGTTGCTTAACCTTAGAAGAATTTGAGTCAATGTTGAATGATTTCCATAGTGGTTCTTGCGTTGGTCATCTATCTAGGCTTGCTACAGCCTAAAACATATTGTGTTCAGGTTATTTTTGGCCTTCAATTTTCAAATATTGCGTTGAAATAGTTAAAACATTCCATCATTGTCAGGTTTATACTCAGAAAATGTGCATTCATCCAGCTACAGTCTTTCATGTTATTACCACCAGTCCATTCACAAAGTGGGGCATTGGGGCATTGATTTTACAACTTGTAACCCACCTTTGGCAAAGGGTCATAAGTATATTATTGTAGCAATGGACTACTTTACTAAGTGGGCCGAATCTATGCCTACTTTTGCGAATGATGGTGAAACAACTGCCCTGTTTATATTCAACCAAGTCATTTCTCGTTTCGGTATTCGAAAAGAGATTGTCATTGACCATGGAATTCATTTATAGAGAAAGATGATGGTTGAATTG
>APFE030917738.1:30359-40752 GCA_000404065.3 Pinus taeda
ACTTCAAGCTCATTAAAAATCGAAGGCGACTAGAGTCATCTTTTGTTTTTTCTCGACTCTTAAAAATTGAAAAAACAAGTTGTGTCAAAGTGTCTAAAATTCATTTAATTCAGAAACATTTTCCCCTTTTTATTTTGAGTTGATCAAGTAATCTGCAATCGTGGAAGAAAGTCAATCAAAACCTCGTCGTTCGTGGAGACTTACGAGTCAACCATCGTTGACTCCAAAAGCGAAACCATTCCAGACAAAGAGAACTCGTTTGACTGGATCAAAGTCCCCTAGGTTGGTTGGAGCAAGTACTCTGACATCCTCAGAGACTCCGGTTACTCCGAACATTTCTAGTACCCCTGCCTCTACAGGAGAAATTCCGCAGCAACAAAAGGACATTACAACTGATCCTAGTGTGACGGTAAACACTTCTATTCCTGAACCGGCTCCATCTACAGCTGATTCAGAAGGTGTTACTCCCCAAATGTCTGTTGCTGCAGAACTTATATCTTCTTCGGCACCAGAAATATTTTACGGACCTGACAGTCTACCTCTTCCTCTTGGATTGATTGCCATAGAAGAGATTGTGGAAGATCCTCCATCTAACACTCCAATGCAATTTGGAGCTGGGGTCACCCTATATCCTTCTTCATCAGAAGTTATTCTCCCGCCATCGGAAGTTCCTGAAGAATCACTAAGGAATCTTTTGGATAGGCTTAATATTTTTGAACAACCGTCGACATCTAGGACTGTGTCACCCAACTCAACAGCAGCAAAAATTCCTGCTGCTACTCCGACAATGTTCACTAGCATGCCATCTATCCCAACTAGCTCTCAATCACTGGATGGAGTCCATCCAGGGGCTGTTTCAACAATATGGACTGTTCCCGTTTGTTCATCCAGAATTGTATCTAGAATCTCTTACGTTGAGTCTTGACAAATTGATCCTTCATAGTGTCAATTTGGGCAAACCGGTCCCCAAAGGAAAATCATTCCTTTGAGTACTGGATTACCATCGTATGGAGGACTGTATACCCTTTCATTGCCTTCTTCGAAAGGACAACCATGCGAGAGTTCACAACAAAATTTAGGTTATGCTAGAATTACAACTAGCAGTTGGGTGCCAATCCTGCCTCAACAACCAAGAGTTGTATACTCAATGCAACAAAGTTTGCCTATGACAAATATCCCCACTACGGCGGCTATTGTGGTAGTGTCACAAGTACAAGCGTTGCCAGTTGTATGCCAACCTCAGGTTTCTCAGGTTATAATGCAACAACCTCTCGTACATACGACACGACCGCAATCACCAACTAGTGGAATGACACAGGTTCAAATGGGGACAATCACCCCCCATCTTGGTCAAACAGTCAGTACTGGACAATAGCTCATGGCTTCACAACCATGGCTGGTGCAATACCAACAACCGCAATTCCAACAATCTTACCAAGGATATGAGCAACAAGTCTTTGTAAGTAATGGGCAGCCGTATAATCAAAATGGACAATATCAACCATATCATAATAGTTATACCCATCAACCTTACCAAAGTTACCAGCATCAAATGCATTATGCTGGTATGCAAAGACCAACTGCTAAGGAAATTCCATCTTATCCTGGGTATGCTCCGCCAAGCCTAAATCAACAGTTGCCTTTTGTGGCAACTTTAGAGTTACCAAATCTAAATCAACTAACGAACGATCTAATTGCCTATGCCCCTTGGTGGCTGGCGATTCCACATAAACTTCCGTCTGATATTCCTAAATTTAATGGAGATCCAGGTGAAGACCCGTCGAATCATGTGATGACCTTTCATCTATGGTGTTCATCCAACACCCTCAATGATGATTCGATCAGAATTCACCTCTTTCAACGAACATTAACTGGTCCAGCAGCAAAATGGTATATCGAATTGCCTAGAGCTTCATTTGATAACTTCAGTAGCCTATCCACAACCTTTTTAACCCATTTTCAGTTACCCATAAGGTACGAAACAGGAACTGAGATGCTTAACAATTTCAAACAAACGATGGCCACTCACATATCCGATCATATTCATGAGTGGCAACGTCATCGTAGAATGGTAAAAACATATGTTCCTGATCAGCTATTGGCTAAATGGTTTATTAAGTCATTGTTACCTTCTATTATAGAAGATGTGGCAAAGGGAGGAGTTGTCACTGAAGAGCAAGTTATTGCTCATGCACAATATCTAGACTTGATCTATACTCAGTCTGGCACGCTCTACGATAAAATCCCTGATGCTCCTAGACCAGAATTTTTCGTTCCTCCCCCTACTAAATCAAACAAAGACTCTCATGCCAGCAATGGTGTGATAGGTACGACAAGCACTAAAACTGTAAAGGCTACGTCAAAAAAGGCCCGCACAATTTCAAGTCAAAACGAAAATGAAGAACTTCTAGCCTCGGAAGTAAATGTCGTGTCGACAAACAAAGGCAAAGAACCCAAGCAACGAAGAGGCAAGAAGAAAAAGAAAGGGAAGAAGAATAACTAGGAGGAGTCATCTCCTGAAAAAATCTTCTACAAACCCTTCTGGGGATAAGAAACCAAGTCATCCATGCCTAATATGTGATGAGGATCAGTGGACCAGAGAGTGTCCATATAAAGCTGAACTTAGAAAATTCTTCAAGAGTTCGAAAACCTCGACTGTATTGACTGATCCATTTCCAAACCTAGGAACAAATTTGGTTGCTAGCGACAATGCTTCCCCATCCCGAGTGCTTATGTTGTCCATTTCAAAACAACAAAATGATGCTTTGATATTGACAAGGAATAAAGATTATGGAAATCCACAGCTGTCAAACAACAAGGCTACAGATCAACCAAGTAGTTCGACAACAACTTCGACCGAAGCTGTGCCACCCATCATTCCTGAGCTAATGATAAAGCCTCCAAAGGGAGTAGTACACAAATCGACATTTAATCCTCATGCTAGAGGAGCACAACATTATAATATAGTGGAGGATCTGGCCCAATCGCCGTCCGCTATGTCGACACTTGAGGTATTGCAAAATTGCCCCTCCCAAAAGCAGGCTTTATTATCAGCGATAGGTGGGATTGACCCAATGAATTCCAATATTGTGGCCTTTGATCACAAAGGATATGACCCTCAGTTACTAGCTCAACTAGCTTTCCTTATTCAAGTGAAAGCCCTCAACAAAACTGTTCATCGAACAATTATTGATGAGGGGGCATATACATCTATTATGTCAATGAGTTGCTAGAAAAATTTAGGCTCACCACCCTTGTCACGAACGTCAACGACGTTAAAAGCATTTGATGGGCGAACGTACACTCCATATGGGATTTTTAAGTAACTTGCAAGTCGAACTGGGGGGAAAAACAATAGAAATTGATGTTGAAGTTATCGACGGAAACCTCGATTACAACATCCTACTGGGAAGGCCCTGAATATATGCTATGGCTACCATTGTGTCGACGTACTTCAGGAAGATTGCATTTCCCTTCCAAGGAGGAATCACAATTGTTGACCAACAAACATTTCTCCCCAACAGTTCACAAGTTACGGGAAGCATTCCGATGATCCACGAAAGTTCTCAATCACTTCAAAATATCAGAGTAGGTCTCCTAAAAGGCCCTTCCTTAATGGGGACTTTTGCCCTTCCGCCTCCGAGTAAGCTGGCAGAAGTGGTCACAGTGGAAACCTGTCACATGAGATCTTCTACATCAAAAAAGATGAAGAATAACTCAGAACATTTTGATAGTGTCGATCATCGCGAGGTATTGCCTCCAAGCCCTACCATAGCTACATCATCTGATGATCAATTCAGTGATGTTGCACATTATGTACTGGGGGCATTGGAACCAGAGCTTTCCTTCATGACCCTTATGGGTTGTGATCAAAGGTCGCCATGAGGATAGTTCTTTTACTGTGTCAACCTCATTAAAAAATGAAACAACTCCCTTTCCAAATCGAGTCTTTCAAAGATCTCAAAGGTAAACCTTCATTCCAACCACCGCATTGAATGCAATGAAGCTTGGGGGGCATGCACCTCGATTTGCGTTATTATGCTGGGGGCAAGCGAACTTATAACAAGCATAGTTTTTCATTTCAAGCTTGTGTAAACATGAAACTAAATCTGAGCATATGTTTTTGCATGGTTCAAGCTCATTAAAAAATAAACCAGGCCACGAGCAGTGTTACCGCAGGGTTCAAGCTCGTTAAAAAATAAACCCGCCACGAGCAGTTTTTTCATGGAGTTCAAGCTCCTTAAAAATTAAACATAAGCAATGAGCAAATGTTTCCCCCTGAGTTTAAGCTCATTAAAAAATGAACCGATCCCCGGTAAATAACCATTGTGAATGCATTATCATCAGCTTTTGAGCCTTGGTCGTGTTCTCATCATCACCTCCACTCTGTTTTTAGCCGATCATTCGCCTCCATTTGATTTTTTACCCTTTTGAGGAACATCTGTGAAGAGTGATTCTATTAGCCATCCTTGTGACACTGCCATGATTGGAAAATTCCAAACCTTACCCGGAATCAGCTGCTACCTGAAATCATCACTCGTTCCTCGAAAAATGAGTCTCCTTTAAGCTCTTTTCAACTAACTCGTAAAATATGAAAAGATTGCTGAGCGATAGCCTCTCCGGCTCGTTAAAGTCATCGGAAGTGCTATCCCTCCTCTAGATTTTAATCTTTTTGGACTTGAGGGATTATTACACAAAAAGATCGAGCATTTGTCTTGTTCAGCTCGTTAAAATTACCAAACATTCATCCCTTTCGTATTATTTTATGTTTTTTTGGACTTATGGGACTATATGATGAAAAAAAATCTTTGGAGTTTCCTTTCTGTCCCTTTCAGACTCTCTAAAATTGAAAAGGACCGAGTTATCTTTGTCGTTAAACTCGTTAAAGCCGAATAGCAACAAACTCATCCAAATGGACGAGAACGAGTTTCACTGTCGCTAGGCTCGTTAAAACATAGCGACAGGTTCGCCCGAAGGGCAAATTATGGAACAAGCATATGTTATCCTCCTCAAGCTTGACAAAAATAAAGAGGTACGGTCAGCAATGACTGGGGAAAATTGGGAAGAAAACTTGAAAAAACTTTATTGGTAGCAAGTCGCTCTTGAACATGACACTTTCTCTCTGCATCCGAGTCGGGTTGGGTTGTTCCGTTCACTGGTCATATCACCATTGGTCTGTCACACCATCCATATTTAGGGTTAACGCTACCAATCCATCGTCAGTGTCGCCGATATTTTCAAGAGAAGTCACTAAGAGAATTCACCTGTGTCTCACCCGCTGCAATACATTCAAGCTCCATTCTTTCATGACCGCCACCCTGAACCCTGTATCATCAGATATTTTTCACCTCCAAAATCATTTGCTCCGTTATGTGTCGTAGATGTGCGATTCATTAAGGTCACTTCTTGTCGACATCAGCTCATTATCCAAGAAGTCGACCTAGGAACAACCCTTTCAGTACTTTGAATCTTGCATGCCTCAATGGCAAGTTTCTCACTTTCGGCGACAGGTTTACATCAATGGCCTTCGACCAAGAGGTTTTGCATGGTGTTCGACACCAAGTCCTTTTTCACACCGTGCGAATTGTATTGTAGTACCTTGAGGGTCATTGTCATTATTGGTGATTCCTCTCACGCCTATTAACAGCTTGCATCATTGGCTGGTAATCAGGCGATGTCTTTCCATGTTCGACTCTAGAACATTTTTCACATGGATCGACTTGTAATCCAAGTGAAGATTGAATGAGTTTTGAAGACCCCGGATCTAGTTTCATCCATCCGAGCTGTGATATATTTAGGAAAATAAAGACATCAAATGTACATCATTTCCAAACAGATGATCATCCAAATCAAAGGATGATGAGTCTGAATCATCAATCTGCTACAAAGACGATTGTCTGTCCTATGTACAAGAAAATGAATTTATAAAGCTGAGCATGGGAATCCCCGCCTCAGCTAGATCATGAAAAATATTATGACAATAATGTATTGTATTGTATCTTATTATAGGTCGCCTCCCAGCTCGAAAAAACTTCGGATCCTCATGATAAAGCATTTCACCCGACATCAAAAAATTAATGACCTCATACTTTAGGGGGCAACTGTTATAGACATTTTTGGGCACTGCAACCACAATCATAAATGTCCATAAACTGAAGGCTCCTAAGTCCCTAAAAGTGTTTCTTCACTACCTAAAGGAACAAGGTCAGCTGATTACATCATCTCCTAGAAGTTCTCCACTAAAAACTGCTCAGAAATGGTCAAAACTAGAACATACTGAATACCCATTGCAGAGGGTGCGATGCATATCACCTTCCCAGTGTAAAGGGTGTGATGCATACTGGATAGC
Source organism: Pinus taeda (assembly GCA_000404065.3). Classification (NCBI taxonomy): domain Eukaryota; kingdom Viridiplantae; phylum Streptophyta; class Pinopsida; order Pinales; family Pinaceae; genus Pinus; species Pinus taeda. The sequence continues at coordinate 36,709 of APFE030917738.1, forward strand.
CCCTCTGTAGGGTTCGATGGGCGAGAATGGACAAATGGCAGAGACAGTTTGCGAGGTGGAAGATCATAGAATCTTCCAGAAGCTTCCCCTCTAACACTTGCCTCTCTGCTTTCGACCAGGGATGAGTAAATGATCATCAGTCTCTAAGTGGAATCAAGAACTATCAGAGAGACGACACTAATCAAGACCCCAGAAGATGACTCACCCCCCTACAATCATCTATATATGGATCCCTCATCACAGAGATACGGGGGGGAGAGGATGGAATCTTGTATCTTGTAGAGAAGTGTTGTTGGTTTTCTGGTGGAACTTCATAGTGTTGGGTGATCTAAGCTTTACTTGAGGTGAAGAAGGGCTTTCTTGCTGAAGGATGATGCTAGGTTAGAACAATTGGTTCTAATCCTCTTGCTATTCTTGATATTAATAAAGCTATTCAAGTTTTCCTCCACATTCTTGTATGTTTGATTGTATATGCATTTGTGTGGTTAATACATATCTGGTCCTTGTTTATTTATGAATATAGATCTCGTTCTTCGATAGTATTATGATGCTTTGATCCACAGGTGTCTTTTGAAGCTGGGCAGACAAGAAGAAGCACAAAGATTATCAGAAGGAGAGGATTCAAGCAAGGAACAAGCGCAAGACTAAGGTTTTGTCCTTTTTCCACTCTTATCCATTTTTTCTAAAGGAAAGCGAAGTGTCTTTACTTGTTGTTTCTAAGATAGCTACCAGTCTTAGTGGGAATAGCAGCTCCGAGTGGACATTATTCCCGGTAACAAAATGGCGACTCCGCTGGGGAGTGAATAGATTGTTTGTTAGTCTATCTTTGTTTGTTTTATAAACTTACAGACGGAGCCTGAAGTCAAGCCAGCTAGCCTTCGAACTGCAGCACTGGGTGGAAGCACCAGATTTGGATCTGCTATGAAATCCATGCATGCATATGGGTAGTCTTCAATAGTAATGATTTATTCTCCCACCACAGGAAAAACTCATCATTGAATGCCATTCTAGGGACCCCACCACCCCCTAGTCTCTTCATTAAGTGTTGGCTTATTTGGGCTTGACCCAGGTTCGGGAGAATTATTTAGCCAAACAAATCCCATGGCTACCGGCCCTTTCAACAACAACCCGTGAAGCGTGGACTAAGGTCTGACCTAAGGTAGTAGGGTAGGGTGCTGGAACCAGGTTTCTGCACCATGGGGATGTCTTGGATGTGGTTTGGGGCTCATGCACTATTCTGCAGCCTCGCGCTGCACCAGATCTGCGTAGATCGGAATACCCTTAGCGTGCTTATTATAGATTGAAACACTTATTACTAGTTTGATCTAGTTAAAATAGTCTTTGAGAAAACATTTATGACTTTTGATTACTTCGTGCATCAAGATTAACCCAGTTCACATGTATTCAACAGTAGCAAATGTCAAGATCATAACAAATCGTTTATCATAAAAGAGTAAAATCACAATTAACACAGAATTCAGAAGAAACTTATCTTTATTATCAATCTTCAACAATACATCCAGATCCACCCTGCGCACTCAACTGCAAGGGTCCGCGCACACAGCTGCGGACTTTCCAGGCCTCTGCGCACACAGCTACAAAGCCTCTACCTTCTACCCTACTCCCTCGACTCGAACTTACAATTTCTCTCAGACTATTCACCCATTACATTCCATCCTCCGAAAGAACTACCTTCCCTCATAGAGCCCCGCTCTATTTATACTTTCCATTGGCCTGCGATCCCTCCCTGGACCAACTCTATTACTATTTCTTTACATTATTTTTGGGCAGGCTATCCTTTGACTCAACCTACTATAGTTTGCGCTTCGCGCTTGCTGCAAAGTCTTTTACCCTAATATTACCCAAACTTCCAAGCTTCGTACCCCATACTCGTTTCGTGGGGCTTGCACTACCCAATAGTCCCCCAACACAATGATTGTGACTCGTCTTGAATCACTGAGCTAGTTCATCCATTTTTGTACGAAGGTCGTTTAACAATTTCTACGCCATGCATGTCTCTTCAACAAATTCTGCGGTGGTCCATTGTACCAGTGCCACTCGGGTCACTGATGTATCCGTGTCTAATGGGTTTGCCTGCTCAGAATCACAGACTGCCTACATCTGTGCTATTTTTCCCAACATCATTGTAGAAACAGTAAACATTTCATCGATCCATGATTGAATGCAGTCTTTAAGCTCTGCCTCCTTTTGTCGTGCAACATCCATTTGGGCCTTGAGAGCCTGAGCTTCCTTCATCTTAGCTAACCATTGTGTGATAGTGAACATTTGTGCATCACCGCAAGCTGTATCATAGGCCTGCTACAACGTGCGTACCTCAGCTTCGACATGCTGAAAGGTGGGGTCCTCTTGGAGAGATGTAAGTAGGCCAATAGACTGATCCAAAAGTCTTGAATATTCTCAGACCACGATTCGCATGGTTTCGATGCCTTCTTGAATTACCGCGTGACTGTGTCCATCATCAGGCCGAGGTTGTTGTGCCTAGAGCCAAAGATCTGCAATATGTAGGGAAAGCTCCCCTTGTGCTCTTGCAGCCTCTTCTTGGACCATGCAGACTTCTGCGGCCATGTGTTGAACCTTAGTCAGAGTTGGAAGATCCTCAAGGATAGCTACCCTCAAAACTATGTGGCATGCTTCTGTGATGGCTTGTTCAACGTTCCTGTAATGCTCGACCCAGACAGCATGCTGAAGATTGACCTGTTCGATCTCAGCTTTTTGCTCCCGTAAAGTGTGGAGGGTGCACCCTTCCCTAGTGTGAAGTTCACTAGTGAGCCCATCCTGTAATTGAAAATGTATGCTACTAGGTAGAGCGGCCAGATCTAAATCCCAACCACCCTCATCACCAGGTCTGGTAATAGCAGTGGCTGGCAATGTTACAGTGTTCAGTGTGGGCGTGCCGATCAGTGGCTCAATCATACCCGTGTTGTTGGCGAGGTGAACCTTGCCCAAAGATTGTGCCTGCAATGTTTCCAACTGCTTCCAGATTTCCCCAACACAATTGTATGTTCTGTAAGTAGAGCAAGAAATGCAGAGCTTGCTGTGAATTCATTTTCCAACCCCTTTATTACTTTGGACTTTTTCCTAATACTCGGTGGGTCCTCCCACCACGACTGTTTGACCTGTTCTCCAGGAACCTGAGTGTCTGTCTCCTATGTTGGTTCCAATTCTTGCACTATTGTAGTCTCTTCAGCTGGTGAGTTCTAAGAAACCGCTTGTTACGAAGTGAGTTGTTGTTCCTGTTGTGCTTTTTCTACCAAATGTTGGAGCCGCTACTATTGTTCTTCTCCTGCTGCTTGGCAGTGAGTTGGTCTAGGATGGTCTTGTTTGGAGTGCGCCATTCGAGAGGCCATTTTGCCAAAACCCCATAGATTGCTTTGCCCGTTGCGATGAATGGAAGTGTGGTCCAAGATTGGTCCAGGTTCTTTCACGCCCATATGTACACATGATGCATGTCGGCTTTAAACTCAACCATGCTTTGGAGATTATTGTAGATTGTGGGAGACATGCGTGGTTGGTGAGTAATCTGGATACGTATTTGTTCTGCCATGGAATTCCAAAATGCTCGAATTGTATACACCCTTGTCATGTCCCTTGTTGTGCATAGCACCATAAACCGTGCTGCCTCAGGTAGGTCATATGTGACGCTAAGGAACTAGTGTTTTCTGGATAAATCGATCTTGCAAACAAGGCCGATCTCCCTAGCATCAGAAGATAGTCTAGCAACAAAAGGACAAACAAACCTATCTTTCTCTTGACATATGCAATTTATAAGTAAATACTACAAAGGTGTTAAGATCCTACCTCAGATCCAATGCTTGTTTGTAGTAGTCATCCTTCAATCATTCCAAAGAGTTACCTTTAGAGACCTATAATCACAAACAAGCAAACATTAAATAGCTCCTGCATAGCAAATATTATAAATCATGCCTATTATGGTGATCAAGGAATCCATAAAATAAACCATGAATCAACAGCTTATTGAGAAAAACAAACTTATTTGTATTAACTTTGAAGTAGAAGAACCTT